>JAUYWV010146701.1:0-10303 GCA_032274565.1 Nematoplana nigrocapitula | reverse complement strand
ACTACGGCGTCTATCCCAAAAGAATGCTTCTTCTATAGATATGATAGACATCCTCGCACTAAATGCCCAGTTCGCAACGTGGCTTTCAATAAGAAAGGGCATTTTGCACGGGTATGCCCTTCCGAAGTTCCACTCAGTTCGAAATCTGCTACGACTATCGGATGCCAATCTAGACTTGCTTCACTTTCATCTACCTCCAGGATCTATGTAAACGACGTTGGGGCTAAATCACTGACTTTAATAGAGTTGATGAGCAGGAAAGAAAATGGAAATATAGTCAAATTACGAGGGAATATTAAAGCACAATTAGGAACAATTAAAACACAATTAATTCATTAAAAATCTTTAAAAATAACGAGTCTGCGTCATTCGCCAACTAATTATTAAGAGAACGGACTCTATCTTTAATGTGAACCGCCAAATCAATTAGGCTGCCATTATGGTGACACAATAGAGGCAGGAGCATTCCAGAAGGTGAGAGTGGATAGCACCAGGTCCTTTCTTGTGCTCCTTGACTCGTTCAGCCAGGTGTCATGTAGTGCGTCCAATGTAGGACGAGCTTGGATCAACCAAACACGTAAATTTGTAGACGACACCAGCCTTCAAAGCCAAGGGAGTCGAGTCCTTGTTGGAGAAAGAATTCCCCACCGTCACTGATCTGAAGCAAATCTTCAGGTTCGTAGATCGTGTCCATCGTTTCAAGCGACTGGCAATGTGGATCGAAGAAAGACCAAGAAAAGGGAGAGTACAGAGAGAGAGGAGTCAGAAAGAGGTGGATTGGGAGAAGAAGGTAAAAACATAAAAGGTTAAAAATCTAGAGATGTGCGAATGGAGGAGTGTTTTAGGAAAATCATTACATAACAATGAATTACTCAATGTCTTAATCTCATTGTGATAAAGGAACCAGGTAGAATATATCCGATAAGCTCGATTAAGGAGACAAGTAATAAGACCAGATTTTCAAGAGTGAGGAGCATTAGAATTCGAATTAAGTAAAAGCGAAGAATGAGTGGATTTTGTATAAGCAGAAAAAGAGATAACATTATCTTTTTGGGAAACAAGAATCCTATCTGTAATTAGAGAAATGTCTGTCTGTGTGTATGTCTGACCGGTATTTACCTCCCAACTCTCGACGGATTTGCATACTTGCTGACTCGAAAAAATGCTACGCCAATGGGTAACTTGGGGAAAATAGCCACGAGATGCAAAATTTCTAATTGAGAGGCCCATAGCAGAAAATACCCCCAAAACATGTTTTTGTACTAAATCAATATGCTGCAGATGAGCGATTGCTTCGATGCTAAATCATTATGCTGCAGATGAGCGATTTCTGCGATGCTAAATCAATATGCTGTAGATGACCGATTACTGCGATTCTAAATAAATATGCTGTAGATGACCCATTGCTGCATGACAAATAAATATGCTACAGATAAACGGAAAGTCCGGACAATTCATTTATGTACGTCTTACTCTGTTAGTTTTCGGAGTCAGGCTTTCTTATCGATTTGTCAATTCCCCTAATAAAACCGCGCTCGCTTATAGCCACACACTATTTTGCCGCTTTATTGACCGAAACGAAGCGCGGGTATGCCGCTAGTATCTAAAAAGAGAGGGATTTATTGGATTCAAGCTCAAAGGTGAATTTCCACTTTGGATGACGAGAATTCATGCGATCAACAAATGACTCAATATCAAACTCTGAGTGTACGATTAGAAAAGTATCATCGATATAGAATCAAAAACAGGTTGTTGAGAGAAGGAGCTGAGCCAAGACTATTCATTAACCGCCAGTAAAAGGTTGGTCAAAGTAGGACCCAGAGGATAGCCCATTGCAATTCCGCCAACTTGTTATTAAACAAGATTTCACCAGAGGCGTCAAACTTTGAATCAGCCAATCAGATTGTCAGAGGCGGCAGGCGAGCGTAAAAGTTTTGAATTGAAGCAGAGATCCACCTTCCACACTACTAGTGTCCGAGTGGGAAGGATTTTAGATGCAACAGAACAGCAGCGCAGGGGCCTCGTCAGAAGCCATGTCCGCAACAGGGTTTGTTTAAATGACATACTTTGCGTATCCTATTTCTTTGGCGCACTTTTCGAAATATACAATTTGGTCTGAGGAAAACCCGGTTGTTCACCATAAATAAGTCTTATCGTTTGGGTCTAGTATTTTCTTTCAATGTTCGCAGATGTTGGGCACGTTAAGCGAATTTAGACCTTTCGCGAAGCGTCCGCACGGTTGGCGAATATTCAACTCTCCGGACCGTTGGCGAATTGCGACACAGACAATATTTAAAAAAATAAAACCAAGAATATTTTCTGCTCATGTAAACTTCTAAATAAGTCGAGTTTAACGTGACTTAAAAACTATTTTCTTTTCCTTGATCCATTCGTCAACCGTGCGGATTCCAAAATTTCCAAGGTTTTGTAGTTACAGGCTTTTGATAAAAACTGAAAGCTGAGAGAGGCGTCGACTCTATCATTCGGCAGACAGGCTGGATGTGAGTGTAGATAAAGACCGATATGTGACGATGTTTTGATCTTTCTCCCTTGTCGGATACCGGCTGGAATGTGCTACTTCGTGCGTTCAGAGCTATAGCGATCTCCTAGTGCCACCGACTTGCTGTAGGCAGCAGCAGACCAGTTATACATTTGTATCTATAAATTACGGATGTCGCTGTCGTTGGAAATGGAATGAGGTTTCGAGAGAAAGAAAAAACACACATCCACAACCGGTGTTTGGGCTTATTAATGATAGTGTCATCTGGTGGACTGCACAAATGGATGATGATCTGCCAGCTGATGTTGTCGAGTTTCTATTGGAAGGATTGGACCCAGACGGAGAAGATGATGAAGTAGTGCTGCCACTCTTTGCGTTTACGCTATTTGCCTGCGTGTTTTTTTTAGATAATGAAAGTTTCCAAATTGTAATGTGTTAAATGCGCTTAAAATTACTACTTTAGTACGCCCAACCTTCTGCCAATTAGGTGTTTAAAATGTGTACCTATGTGTCAAGTTAGTTACAAATTTTCGTTTGGAAATGTTATTATCCAAAGATGGTGGCCTCCATTCACGTTAAAGGTTTGTGTAGTCGATTCGTAAAACTTTCCATCACTCGGCGAGTCATTACCGGCGGTATTTCTGCAATTGTATGCGTACGTTGTTGGTCGAACTTCGTATACCTTAGCACGGTGTACTCCGACCAAAAACATGATGGCCAATGCAATAAGACATTACATTATTAATGACCTTGTAAAACATTGGAGGTGTCTCTGCCGGAGCGTGTATTGGGTTATTGATCAGAGTTTTGCATTTCCGATTTTATTAATACAGTCTGTCTTATTCCCGGTCGGGGTGGGGGGGCGTCAGCACCCCGATCTCTCTCAGGTAGGGAAGGGCGCGGTATCCACCCGACAGGATCTCGAGGGTTGGTCCGTCCCCCAGCAAGCGGTTGCGGGCGGTGGAGTGGGTTGGACAGAGAAGGATGAGATGAGTGAGGTCTTCGGGGGCCGCCACCCAGGAAGGGCATATGGGGGAATTTGACTTCCCAATACGGGAGAGATAAAAAGCGAGAAGCGGGGAGGGGCCAGTGCGCAGCGCGATGGCGTCGGCACGGGACATCTTGTCTGGTTGCGGGAGGTGGGCGGGAAGACAGGAGCGGACTGGAGATCCACCTCCGCGGTTTGCGGGAGAGCGGCCCCAGCGCGGGCAGCCCTGTATGCAGCCTCGTTCCCTGTAATGGAGCAGTGTCCGGGGACCCACTGAAGGTCCACTTGCTGGTTGTGGGTGTTTGCCAGGACGAGGTGAGCCTCCCAGATCTTTTGGCAGGTGGGATTTGCCTGTCGGGAGGCTCCCGTGTCAGCCGGAGCATTAGGGACTGGGAATCCGAGACAAGGCGGATCCTTCTGAGGCGGGGAAGATCCTCCAGGGCGCGGGTGTTTTCAAGGCCCTTGAGGCACGCTGTGGCCTCGAAACGGAACGAGGAGGTGACTCGGCCTGCTGTTGTGGAGTGACGGGTTCCCCATTTATACTCGTATGCGTACTAGGTCTGCCTTTGTCTGTGAATCACGTTTTGTTTCTGCATTCTTGCATGGCCTGCTTTATCATTTCTAAAATATCGAATGCAGCAGCACCACTGAATGAAGTGTCCAGTTGCTTTTTTGAAGACTGGGTTACATTGAAACATCTTTTTTTATTTAAAACCAACTATGGGGAAGATTTTCTGTGAGGAGCCTACAATCCACACCTGGTTTCTATAAGAAAACACTGCCAATCCTCCTGTACACGTACTGCCTTCTACTTTTCCAACTGGACGAGCAATTGGAATGGTCGAATGCGGAAAATAAATTAGTTCCCTATTAGAAAAGCTATAAACACGAAAATATGAAAAATATTTGGATTTTGGAATGAACCTGAACGCTAAAAAGACCAAAATATTGGTAATAGATAAAAAAAATAGAAGATAAAATGTAAAATCAATCTTGATAGGCAAAGAACTTGAACAAGTGGCGGAATATAGTTACCTTGGAAGCTGGATTATAGAGGATGGTAAATGCGAGGAAGAATTAAGAAGTGGAATTGGAAAGGCGAAAAGTGACTTTTGGAAATTTCAGGAATTCTTGAGAAGTAACATCAACATTAACTTGAAGAAAAGATTACTGAAAACTTACATAAATATAGCGAAGCTGGCTTGGGTGTCTCGATAAACCTCCAATGGATACCGGAGCACTCATCCCTGCGGGGCAATGAGAGGGTCGACGCTCTTGTCAAAACCGATGTCTCCTCTGCCACTGCCTCCCCAATCTCTTTCTCTACCTCAACCTCCTTCATCTACCATTCTCTCCTTTCCTCCTGGCGGTTATCTCTTCGCAACAAACTTCTCGACAGACAGATTCCAAAAACTTCTCTTGGTGAATTTCTCCTTCCCAGATCTACCCATTACGAACTTTCGCACCTTCACTGCAACGGACACTCCACCCTCCTTTCCTCTTACCTCCAACGGATCATTCTGCCCGACTCCCCCTTTTACCCTTCCTGCGGAGAAGGCCAGCTGGATCTTTCTCACCTTCTTCTCTCTTGTCCCTCATTTTTCGGGAGTCTGCCTAGCCATCTTTGGTGAGACGGTGAGCCTTCTTGACCTTTGGAGACGGCCTTGGGATGTTGCTCGGATGCTGGGCATCGGCGGCCCTGCGTCGCCCCTCCCCCTCCTCCGGAAGGGGTCGGGTAACCCCAAAACAACAACACGTATGGCCATTTAGCATAAAAGATCATAGAAAAACTGCATGCATTTTAAATATGGTGTTGCGGAAGACTTTTGAAGATAAGCTGGAGTGAAAAGGTGACCAGTGAAAAAAAGAAATACTAAGTTGAAAGTCTGATCAAACGAAAAATGAAGTTTGCAGGACACGTCGTTATGAGAGGATCCTCAGGGCAGCTACCTGCTTTGCTTCTATAAGGCATTATTGAAGGGAAACGGGACAGTGGTCGGCAAAGAGAAGTCTGGGGAGATGATATAATGTAATACAGCAGTAGTCTAGGGATCGGGATTGCAAAAATGAATGTTGAGAACAGGCACAATTGGCGGGCTATGGTTGCCAACCTTCAAATGAAGACGGTACCTGATGATGATGATGATGATGATAAACACGTCAGTAGAAGAAGAGGAGCAGGAATGTGGTAGACCCGGGTTAGGCATTAGGAGAAAATGGCTTGGTCGTCCTGGTCAAACTGCATGGTAAACGAAGCAATCGATTTCTTGGAAGACTTGCTAAACTGGATAGACCTAAAAGCTGCTATAAAATATTAAAATCAGATAAGTGTAACAGACAGACAATAAATAGGAACAACACCCATGTACTGTTAACAAATTTATTTATGAACTACATATATCTGGCGTTGCCCGGGAGGAAATGAAAGCTTCTTGTCTGATAATTTCGCAAATTAATTTTTCTTTTGGCATAGTATCCACGCCTTATATGGGTGGAAAACTATCAAGCATCTAGACTATTTGTCTTTCCCATTGCCCTACACCAAGCGGTAACCCCTGACAACAGGCGCCGGTGGCGGTGTGCACTTTGCTACTGCAGCCTGGGGTGCGTGCTTCGGGCTTCCTCAAATTCTGCTACTTATCGACGGCGGTGCGCTTTTGTCCTGTATCCTGTAGACATACAGATGCGACGGGAGAGGTAAATCAGAGCCGGAAGTCGAGTGTCAAATGAGACGGAAAATTTCTTCTGATGTTGTCTGCTAATGAATTGCAACATCCGATCATTGCCCATCCAAAGGGATTCTTGCGTACACACTTTTTGCATACTGCACTCTGTCCACTCCCCGCCACTATCGAACTCCGCCAGTTTATATTATCTCAACCAACTTCCTTCAGCCATCATTACCTCTTAGTAGTTAGGAGCTGCTAAATAGCTGTTCTGCTAAAGTCTGTTTCGTAATACACTCCTTGCGCATTTTGAGTAACTCATCTCCCCGTCCATTCGTATAGATGTTGCTCATCCAAGTTGGCCTCTGTCTCCATCAAGCTCTCTCCCCCTCTACTTTGTCTTCCAACAGCGTCTTTTGTAAGGAGTTGTGTGACGAAGAGGGTGAACAAGATATTTCAGTTTGCGTTCTTGTACTCGTTCCCAGAGGCCAACTTTTCGCTCTTGCCATCACTAACACTTCATCATTGCTCCTCTTCCATTTCCACGGTATTTGAAGCAGCATCCTCCTCCGACACATCATTTTCCTCATTGGTTTACTGATCGTCCATGTTTCCACGTTCTACAAAAAGATGGCCAAATGTAACATTTCATCAATCTCAATCTCGTACCAATACTTAACTTCTTTGATGTCAGCAACTCCCTCATATATTGCAGAAACTACTTCTTGCTATCTGAATTCATCTTCTTAATTTCTTCTCATATTTTCCATTCTCGGTTATGAGATGACCTAAGTATACAAAACTCTGTGCTTGTACATGATCTTAATCCTATTGGTCTCTTTTTCCTGGAAATTACCATAGTTTCGGTCATTTTCATCCCGAATAGCATGCTGTTTTTCATTTACTCTATCAAAAATATTTTGTTACTGATCCTCTGATTTTGCATTAAGGCTGTATCGTCAGAAAATCTCATATTATTTATAGTACTGCCACCAAATTCTATGCTCTTTAAAGCTGCTATATGTATAAATATGACCTCTGTATATAAATTGAACAGACAGGGGGAAATTAAGCATCATTGTCTCACACCTTTTTCTATATTGAACTCATCTGATAACTTGTCTTCCGTTCATACCACTGTCCTTTTATCCCACTAGAGGTTTGCTAAAAGCATTATATCTTTCCCATACATTCCAGTATCTTTCAAAAAACAATCAATCAATATTCATTTTGATGTTTCACGTTGTCGAATATATTTTCTTAGTCAGTAAAGCAAACAAGCACATCCTTCTGCATTTCCAAGTACCTTTCACTTGCCATTCTCCTGTTAAAGACGCCCTGCCCTCCCTTGTACCTTTACCAGCTTGAAATCCGCTCTGAGTTTCACCAAATTCTTGCTCAAACCTTATCTATCCTGTTTCTAATAAGAATTCGAATACAGGGTGCTAAATTTAGTTGACCAATGCGAGTGGTTCTCTAACCAAGTAAAATAGCACTATCCCCACTTTGTCCACAATGTGGGAAGTTGTGAGCAGAACGTGGAACGTCGGCTCCACTGGGTCTGCGGCTGACGGAGGACCCCTAGATGATGGTGGTTTCGGCGAGCCTCATACTTTTTGCTTAAGCCACCAGTTTTACCACTGAGCCCTGCCTTGCGCTCTCTTTTATGGTTGCGCTCAAACTGTCGTCTATATCTTTCCATCACTGCAATTCTAGATATTGGAGAGGCAGCTTATTCCCATTTTGACGTTATTATCCCTCCTGGCAGCTTTTCCACCACAGATTTCCATATAACGCTAAACATACCGCTTCCATGTCAGTTTTTCTGATGGACTTACCTGCCCACCCCATTCCGACCAATCCATGTGAGCGGTATCGACATTTGCTGCTATATGCACATAGTAATTTATTTGGATCTTCATTGTGAACTGCTCAGAATAGTGAGTAGGATACATGCTCTTCTAAGATTAACAATTAACTCGAAAACAAAAATTCCATGAGACAGAGAAACGACACCCAGTCACCTTGTGCCTCCAAGTCGTGCACGACCGTTGGTGCCACGCATGACGAGACGGCAGGAGAGTTAATGGAGAAGAGTTTGAAAGTAACGCTTGCAAAAGCTCTGCTGTGGAGCATTGCTTTGTATGAATGTGAAACTTGAACGTAAAGGATAAATGAGGAAAACATTGTAGATGAATAGGATTAGGAATACTATAAGAGGTCTAAAAGATGTAGACATTTTAGAGAGCGGGAAAGAAGAGATGTCATCTTGGTCTTGGTTGTATACAGTAGAGGGAGTGGTGTGTTCGGAAGGAAGGAGAGGACGGAGCAGGTTGGAACAGACGAGACTGAAGAACAGAGCATACGAGAGCTACCAGAGGGCCTGCACCGAAGCACGACGTCAGAACACGACACCCCCAGCGCCACCGAACAAAGACGCAACAACCCCATTCAAGACATGCTGGCGGAGAACAGCGAAGGCCGGCGTCAACAGCGCAGGACTAACGAACAACCTCAGAGAGAAGATCCCCGCAACGAGCAAGACACGACCCTGGGAACTGCAGGGCAATCTGGAAGGCATTGTGTTCCACTACGACATGCCACTAGGGACTGAGAGATCGGCCAACAACGAGACGAGGAGACAGACAACGGAGAAGGCACTGGCGGAACTCCGACCGGCGGACACTATCTGCTGGACAGACGGGTCGGCAAAGGAGGGATACCGGTCAGGTGGCGGTGGAGCGCTCATCCAGCTACCGAGTGGCGATCGAATTAAGGGAAAGAGGGCAGCTGGTAGCCTTTGCAGTAGTTACCGCGCCGAGCTGGTAGCGATTCAAGAAGCCATGACAACCCTCGCAGGCTTGCCGGCCGAAACCAGGCGGAACATGAACTCGATTAGAGTATGCTCAGACTTAAGGTCGGCGATCCAGCGTCTGGCGGCAGGCCCGCTGGACCAGAAAGACGAGCTCTGCGGAGAGATCTGGAGCTCCCTTCTTCACCTGTCCCGCTCGTATCAGATCACCATCCAGTGGGTTCCCAGTCACTGCAATATAGACGAGAACGAGGAAGCAGACAGGCTGGCAGGCGAAGCGTCCAGGCTCCCACAGGAAGACGCGCCGATATCGATGGACACTGCCAAGGTCACACTGGCGAGGATGTCGCGCCAACAATGGACGGCCAAGATGGAGCTCTACGACCAATGGGAAAAGACAGACGGACCAATCAACTGCCGGAAACGCCCGGCCGGAGGGAGCAGTCTGGAGGAGGTCACATACCGACAACTCCTGACAGGGGTGTGCCCGATAGCGAAAGACTACCTGTTCGCCATCAGCGAGGCACCCAGCCCGAACTGCACGTCGTGTGGTGTGACGGATACAGTGGAACACGTACTGACGAAGTGCGCTACCGGGACAGGGCTGAGAGAACAGCTTTTCGGCCTTAACCCGGACATGAAGACAGTGCTTCAAAACGCGAATCAGACGATGCGACTTCTGAGGGGGATGGGTTGCCTCGCGACCAGCCACTGTCCACCCCAGATGGGGCGGGACGGCGCGACCTGTGACGGAAGAAGAAGAAGGAGGTTAGTAAGAAAGAGAAACGGTGACAAGGAAAGCGCGAGAGAGGGAGAAAATGTATAGAAAGCAGATAGGTAGGAGGGCAGGGAGGGGTAGGAGTGGAGTGATAAGGTGAGGGAGAGAGAGAGAGGTGGCAAGGTCGGTAATTGAGCGGGGAAATGGTTGATGAAGTGAAGCTGATAGCGACACAGAGAGAGAATGAGAGGGGCATGGAAAAAAGCTAGGACTGAAGGAGATAGAAATATAGAGAAGAGTGAGAGCGTGGTAGGGAGAGGGGATGGAGAACGCTATGGAGCATAGCACAGATAGAGGCAGCAAGACGCAAGAGAGAGAGAGAGATGTAAGAGAGATATGGGTACAGTGGACTACTCATCACTATGCCTCAACACAAAACTTCTACTTGTCCTTCTAACGTTCGGGTGGAATTAAGCAAAAAGTTTGCCATCGTTACTAGTCAACGCAACTCATCTGCCTTTTTTATGTACTGTAGATCTATTAAGACACACACACACACACACACACACACACACACACACACACACACACACACACACACACACACACACACACACAC
>JAUYWV010146700.1:0-18917 GCA_032274565.1 Nematoplana nigrocapitula | reverse complement strand
CCCCCCTCCTTGCAGCCTACCGGCATCGGATCGGCCTATCCGACTCCCCTCTCTGCCTCCAATCCCCGGAGGATCTGCCCCATCTTCTCCTCCACTGCCCATCCCACTCCAACCTTCGTCTCTCCATCTTTGGTAGCAGCCCCACCCTCGCCATCCTCGCGGACGGAAATCGAGCTCTGTCGTTTCTGAGAGGGATCCGGGTGCTGACGCGCCGCCCAGACCGGGAATGAGACAGACAGGCAGGATAAGTCGCGTTTCCTCTTACGGCCTGTTGACGGGAGAGTAACCGTATGGCGCAGGATCTCCTCTCGAGAAAACATGCGGATGCGGTCCCCTCGTGCTTTTGGGAGGCATCAACAGTGAGGGAAGATCGCTATTGGTTATCATACGAGGAACCTTCACAGGAGAGAGCTACAAACATGTGCTCTCAGACCATCGGCTGCCATGGGAGAAATTCTCCTGGGACCTAAGAAAATAGCTTAGTGTCTTCGGGACGACAATGCATTGGCACTAGGATTAAATTCACTGCTTCTTAGACTAAATTCACTAGTACTTGGATTAAATTCACTGGCACTTGGATTACATGCATTGGCACTAGGAATAAATTCAAACTTTCTTAGACAAAATTCACCGGCACTTGTTTTAAATTCACTGGCACTTGGATTAGAATTCACTGGCACTTGGATTATTCATCTCTTTCTTAGAATAAATGAACTGGTAGTTGGATTAAAATCACTGGCACTTGGATTAAATGCACTGGTTCTTAGACTAAGTAGACTGGAAAAACAGCTAAATGCAAGCATGCCTTAAAATAAATTTACTGTGCATTTTCGATGTAACTTTTTAATCAATAACTGGGTAAACGATAAAATTTCATGTTTTATAAATACAAAATACTATCGCCCGAATATTGGAGAGGACGAATTACAGGTGTACTGTTTATGTCTAATCATGCCATAGAGATCTGTATTAAAAACGTGGTTGCTCATCAACTAAAAATACTATATTATACGCTTCTAAAACTCCAATCAATTCGTACTACGTAGGTGTACTATGGGATGACAAATATAAATTTACCCGTTGTCAAAACAAGCATGAAATCAATATTGGCTAAAAAAGTCAATCTGACAAAACCAAATAACTTACCGAAGAAAGCAAGCACTTATCGTCTATATCGTCGTAGATTGGGACAAACAAATTGTCATTGGAGAAAATCAAGTCACATGTATTTGACAATCCTGGCGAGCAAAACCGGCTGTCCAACGGATATCTACAATATAAGACAATCGAATCTGAAAAGTTTGCATGTATAACCGAAAACTGAACAATGACTGGCAGAAAACTTACTTCAACATGCTGCAGTCACCAGCTTTCAAATTCCACAAAAGTAGACCTTTCCCATTTGAATAATGAATAAAAACCTTCACCAGGGCGTCAGGTAGAAGAAGTTCGGCAAATTCAATATCCACAACAGTAACCGGGCAGCTGGATGAGGCCCCGCCGTACTCCACCATTAGGTTCCTTTCATAGACGCGTTCAAAGAGGACTGGTTTACGGGGATGGGCAAGTCGGGAAGGCAGACTGTTCACCTGGGCTTCTCCGGTGTCCAAGGTCAAAGCCCATCTGTGATCATTCCTACTACGACAGAGACTAGTCACAAGATTGGATTCAAGTCTGTCCTTCGCAAACACGGAGGGGGAGTGCGAATACAGGTAAACAGAATTCAACTGCAACTGAACAACGGTCAATAGGTGACCTGACTGCAATATCAAAAGTATGTTTTTATCTGCTGCATAGTCCAGTAGAACGGCATCCAGTGGAATATTTAAACAGTCGATTTCTTTTTTCTGATCAGCTGATAAGCGCAGGTCGCTCAAGGGTGAGCTAAATATAAATGGGAAATGTGCATTATATTCTAGAAATGATGACGTGCACAAATGTGCTCAACATACTACTCGATTTAGAGCAGGAGCCTGTCCACTGTGAATAGCAATCAAATGGAATTGGAAACGTGGAAGCTACATTAGGCAAGAATAAGACTGCTAAGCACGTCATAAGGAGTTGCTTAAAAGATTAGTAAAGAGTTGATACAATATATTTTTTATTATTCATTATTTATTTATTATTATTTATTTGCGTACTACTAGGGGTAGTATGTTTTTAGAAATCATATATAATGATTTGATGGTACATAATTTCTGCCGCACGTTACCCAGCGCCACCTGTAAGATCCGGCATCAAACCAAACGAACCCTTCCGGGTCGCTAAGCACTCGATTGCCACAGCTGTAAACCAGGGACGAGGGAATTTTATTATAGTCCGAGTCGGGACTCGAACTCACCAACCTCAACACGGCAGTCGACCGCTCAACCCACTGAGTCATATCTACTAAAAATCGTATTTTTTCCAATAATGCAACATGTTACTTTGTCTGTGAACCCGGAATAGGCGTTCAGTTACTATCAAACAAAAATAGTCTACCTATTTGCTCATAGAAGTAGCACACAACATGTCTTAAATATGAAATTAATTAAATATTCAAAAGGTTCCGCTTTTCTTCCTCTTTGCGTACCCACCCCTATAAAATATTACAATGTTATAAAGCTGTCTAAATTGGGTGGAAGGTTGTCCTTATATTACACAAAAATTAGTGTTATTTCAAAGAAACAGCAAAACTTTCAACGATTTTGAATAGAATATACATTTCACAAAAATTGAAAATTTTGATCCGGTCAGTTTTAGGGTCAAGGAGTGGACAGAACTGATTTATTTTAACACCATTCGATTACACACAAAAATTGTTGATTAAGTAACAATATGATGAACGTTTATTTCGATCGTCTAATTATTTGTAATGCGGTTAAATAAAATAATCAGCATCTTGGTTAAAATGCTACTCAAAGGTGTAGTTGACCTTCCTAAAATATTCTACTGTAATTGTACTTGAACTAATTTTGACATCCACCTGGAAGAACTCCTGATGTGAATCAGGAGCTTCGTACAAATAAATTTCATGATAACCTTTTTTATGTTCACGTAATTCCGTCTACCCACGCCTGTTTCGAAATGTACAATTTTTTCCCGTGTCATCCGTTGCCAATATTTTAGTTGTGCTTCTACATATAAATTGCTAACCATCGCCTGGCTTCTAATCCGGCTTTTCCCCTAGATGATTCTGCTGTGCAAACAATACCCTCATTCGCCCACATGAATCTTTAACGCTACACTTCTTGTTGGTAATCGGAAGAAAACTGACACATCTCTTATATGTGTACTGTGGAGCATTACTGACCCGCAGGTGCGATGCTGTTCACGATAATTTGCCAGAACACTCTTTAACATGCCATTTGAGAAGCACTTTTATCTAGTGTACTGTTGTGTAATACATGTATACAGTGTTTTCGTTACTCCAAGATTCCACGCTCAGCTGCGTGTGGAAGACACTTTCTTTTGTTCAGCTTTCTATAGAAGATATGCAAAGATCTATGGACAGCTGCAGGGGCGCTGGAAACGAGATTTTCGAAAGAATTGCATCATTCGGAAAATTACACCAATCAATTCCAGGAGTTCGTACTAGTTGGGGGCCCCACAGCTGAGAAATACCGCATGTGCGTAACACCACATAACCACATAACGCAAAGGCTAATTGGCAATGTAGCTACAAGCGTTCATCAATCTAAACCAATACCATTATATTTTTCAGAACTATAACTGTAATCTGTTTGAAAATTGCAGACGTATTTCGTATATGTATGATTAATCATATTTCCCTCATTTTTAGAAAAAAAATCAAATTTCTATTGAACAATTTGATGACATTCTATACATCCATTTGCTGTAGACTAGCGAATCAATATCCACTCGGCTATCTTGGTCAGGAAACTGTCATTATGCAGAGCAATTGTGAAGCAGCCGTCTGCCGTGGGAGCTCCACGAAGTTGCTCACGAATACGAACTCCAGAATGGCGCCTGGTCTCACCGATGTACCTCTTGTTACAGTACAGTGGCGACATTCGTATACTTACTGTACATGCAAGTGATGGAATTGACAGACATCCAATCAGAATTCAGTGAACTAAAATATGTATTTTTATAATTCAAAAGTCAATTTTTAATAAATAATACAATGCGAAACTGGTTATTATCTCTAAAATGTTTAAAAAGATTTCAGGTGAGTTTCCAAAATCTTTTAATTTTCTTTTAACATTCTGTGGAAATTTGCCTTCATTTGAGACGTTAAAATATATACTTAGTAATTTAGTAATTCAAGTGCGCATTAAAATATCAAAAACTAACGCACAATGTTTTGTAGAAAAATATGAACAACAGGCAGTATCTAAGTATTTAATACAGTAGTCAAATTACAAAGTGACTGGTTCATTTGTAAATGTGAAATACTATAATTAAATTTAATTGCGTATATTGACAGAAAATGGACAAATACTGTTTTGAAAAATGATAAAATAATAACAATTTGCAGAACAACATGAAGTATATGATTACTTTGGATGGATAATGGGAATTACTCCGCATAAACGTATTAGCGAAATCATGCGAAATATCTGAAACGGATAACTTCTTTTTTATTTTTCGCAACGACATATAGCAAATTGCGGAAATTGGTTGTATGAATATTAGGGCAAGTAGTGAGACCTGCATATAGAAAAGCTCTGCTAATCGACTACTAGATAAGGGATTTGGATTTATGTAAAGTTTTAGAATTTTAAAAATATCATGTGTATGTGTGAGATTTCTTTCTCATAATAAATAGCTGAAAAATAGTTGAAATGCTGAGTGAGGATAAAACACGTTTACAGTTGTCCAGTTCAGCTATGAATTTTCAAGAAAATGAAGAACAAAGGTTTGATAAAAAGTACTACAATCTTGATAATGGAACGGCTACAATCTTTGACTAAATTTAGGAGTCAAGAAAGTGCGACGCCTTACTCATACGCGTCGTTGGAAGATACGCTTTTCTGGAACAGCTGGAAAGCAATTTGCATTGGAAGGCAGCTAACACTGGTGGTAAGCAGGAGCAAGGTCGCCAGCGACTGTCTTTGTTTGGTTTCCTGGAAAGATGAGCATATGCAGACAAGAGAGAAGGAAGCTATGACTGTCGACTACTCCAGGACTTTGGCTCGTCTGCACGGGCGATACGTACTTACTTTTTTTAATTTTTCTAAGCAAAGCACCGTTGTTAGTTATTGAGGAAATGCTCCATTGATCCCTTTCAGTCGGACCAGCTGAGCCAGACATACGGCAGGGATCAGCATTGCTGTCGGGAGGTGAATCCTAAGGCGGATATTATGGAGTTCGTCCAGTTCCACAATCCTAACCAGACAGTGATGTATTGGAAGCGGGAACAATTTCTGCCCCCCGACGGCGACTGTCCGGAGGTAAGGGGACATGAGTCTACCAGTAGTAGGGCAAACCCTCTTTCTAAGCCACCTTGTCGAGGAGGTGGGAGAGCGGTGTGTCTGTTTTTACGGCATTCTCGAGCACCACCATCAGCAATGGGCAATGGTCATTACACATTAGTAATGGGAAGTGAAGATCGATTCCCCCCAACCATGCCCACTACCAAACCCTCTACAGAAGATCTGTGTGGTTAACATGGCATACTACTATGATAGTAGTGATGCAGAGGTGGACACCAGCATCAACTGCAGAGGACAGCGGCCACAGGAGGAGACGCCGAACGCCGGACAGTTTTGTTCGTCCTGACCGACTTAGTCGATGCACTGCGATGGGTACTGTCCGATAACACCTGGTTTTTGGACAGTCACTGAAATTAATCATGAAGGGTTGACCTAGCCGATAATAATCGAACCAAAGAAGCCTCGGTGTTCATGGCAAGTGCGTTAACACTACACCGCCGTGGCGTCTGGGGGAGGATGGTCGGTGACAACTCAATGACAGTAAATGTTTGAGACGACTTTATTTTCAGAAGTTAAATGGGAAAAATGTCTCTCCGTTGATATATGAATTATACAAAAAATAAAACAGATAACTCCCTCTGTTCTTCAGTACACTCTCACAGTAAACCAATATGGCGGCCATAAGCTAGACCAAGTAGCAGTGTAGCACCAATCCCAGGTGACCACAGAAGCAGCTTTCCATACCACGCACTGTGAAAAGACAACGAGCAGCGGTTTGACTGACTCTTTGTCATTTTACACATTTAACTTTAATTATGACCATCAATGATTTATTTCTGACGCATGTTTCCTGTTCTCAAAACTATATTCACAACATCCAAAATTATATTAATGATTACATGGGGAGGAGTGGAAAATTGCTTTTACTTCAAAGTGCAAACAGAACGCACAAGGGGGGGGGGTAATGGAGTGATCCTAAAATTCAATTTCTACCCCTTTTTAAATTATACTGACGATGTTGTTTTGAAAGTGAACTAAAAACTGAACGAACTCTAGAAAGGCGCAACTTTAAAAATGTATTAACTGAAAATCTGGTTCAACTAGAAAATTATTTAAAAGCTAAATGATTCTATATTCAGTCCGGATTTTCTACAGAAATAGAAGTGTCCAAAAAAATAAAATTGACTTCTATTTTAACAAAACATAATTTTGCCTACGAGTTTTTTAACTCTAGACTATATTTATTTACCTAATCTACGATGCACTATTTCAGATTCTACAGAGAGACGAAGTGATAAATGATAAGCTGACTGAGGCAGAATTGAAAATGAAGAAGAGTAAATTACAGAAGGAATTCTCCGAGTTATCGTCCTACATCCGGCAGAATCAGGATGTTACGGAAACTCTTCAGGGTCTTTGTCAACGGTGAGTTGATGCACCTTAAATCCATAATAATAAATGCTGTTCAGTATAATCGTATAAATGTTTGCATTTTGAAAACACATACGGATTTTCTGTTTTTTTCTGTGAATGCTGCTGAAAAGACATTAGAATTGTTTTACTCAGCAGTTTGTTAATCAATATTTTTTGTTATAATCAGGCAAGAATTCCTATGATAAACTTATGTTTTTTTTCGCTAATAATCAGAAACAATGATCGATGTTATTCCAATTGTCTGTAAAGTCCTGTATTTTTGCGAGAAAGTATGCCGGCGTCAATTTTTCAGTGTCGAATTTATCAATTCTTTTAATTTCATTAGGTCAACAATATTATCATGTATACGGAATATGACGAATATATCCGCATGTTTTTGTACAAATGTTTCTCTATTTTGCAAGAGTAAATGAAATCGGTTTCCTATATAATAAAAAGAAATAGGAATATTTATAACCCAATTGTTACAACGTTGTCACCAGTAATAAATTTCGAAAATTACATATACAACATATCATTCGTGGATTATTATCATCATTATTAGTATCGAGTCCTTCACCTGAGTGACCGTTGGTGCACTCATAAGACTGTATTCCACTTCGAACTACCCCTAATTTAACTAATTGCCTTGTCTTATCCGCTTCAATTCTTCCAGTTTCTTCTGGGTCTTCCTTCCATTCTCTGTCTCATGAGCCTTTTTCTGCAATTACTCTTTGTGTGTAATGACCAAAGAACCTAATATTCTATCTGAGTAAAGGTAGAAATCTAGTAGATTCTAAGGTCAGATTTTATTTTCAATCCAGTGAGCAAGCAGAACGCCGCTTTACGGCAGGTGGTAAAACAAGAGTAGTCAGAAATGACCTTTTAGCGGCGACGTAACAAGCATATTTTATGCAGTAAAATTTAAATTGACCAATCAGCGGTGACTTTTCAATCAAGGTGATTATCGATTTTACAAGATAAAATAATGACGTAGGATAGGCAGAGATTGAAGTTTCGTGTTGCCGTTGATTCAAAGTGGTTTTAATACATCAAATAGACTAGACACACGCGCCGAAACATGCAATTTCGTTTTTTGGTGTTTCGTTGGCAATAATTGCAGAATGGCTAATACAGTATTATTTTCGGTTAATTTTTTGCAAAATGGCAACTAGCTGCTATAAACTGTATAGACAGACAAAATGAAACGAGAATATGCTCTGTCATATTTTCTTGCAAAGTTAATCAATAACCTGCATGACTACAAAGAGGTTTGATGCCTATCAAATTCTACTGCTATTTTTAAAACAGTCGCATCTGATTGGCCGAAAGGGCGATCAATCAAATTACACGGAATGCCTTTATCTTTAAATGGACGTGTCTACTCTAGTATACTTATTCCAACCTCTTTGCATTGATTGATTCAACTGTCCAGGATAGCAAGTGCAAATAAGAATTGATAGGGTTTACCAATAAGATGTTTGAGCAAAGTTCTACCAGTTATAACGAACTAACTGTCACCAGAATGCTGTTTTGTAAGATTAGTAGCTAATCATATTATTTTGGTTTCATCTGGTTACTACAAAACTCCTGCCGATCACAGAAACATTTTGGACATTCAATATAAAGGGGCAAACAAGGGAGATAAAAGACATATTAACGTGTTTATATAGGGAGACTTGGGAGCGAGCCATGTGGACTAGACCACAATAATTCTGGTTCATACAGCGGTAGAGGTTAAACTGAATGAGAGCTCTCCCAACAATAACTGCTTGTAAAATCCATAAATAAAAATTATCTAATGTATGGTCACCGCATTCCAAAACATTTTATTACTCGGAAAGATCATCGATAAAAATAAAGAAGAACACCTTGTAGGAGTGTATCCTGCGTATTAACAGCCACTCGAAATGATTCATCCAAAAAGTTGACTTATGCGGGATGTGGTCAGTATACATTATGATGCGCTTGAAAGTGTGACATTTAGATCCACGTGGTTGAAGAATGACGATAAAAATCTGCAATGTATATGAAATAGGCATCCCTGCAAAGTCTATAACAGATTAGTAAATTATGCAACGAGTGTCCAGGGGGATTCTCTCGTCATAAGTGATTTTCTTTCTGTTTCACGAGTATGTTACTTGTTGAAATTGTTCATTGGCTCAGAAAAATGATGACGCTCTCATTTAGTTCCCAACTATACGACGATGCCTGTAATTTATTAAACCCCCAGTTAGAGACACTGCCATCTTATTCAGACTTCTTTCATTTGGGTTAAACCTTCCGTTCTATGGACCAACATTATGAGCCACATGCACTGTCATTCTCCCGGCTGAGGTTCTCTCGGACATCCCATGCTTTCTATTTGCTTCATCACTCTTTCTGTATCTTCTTCTCTCTCCTTCTGTTACATATTCTTTCTATCTTATCTTACCATCTCTTGTCTATTTGCTTCTCTTCTCCCATTATTCTATATCCTTCTTTTCTCTATTTATTTTCTCTACTGTCTTTCCCCTATCTCTTCTCAATTTCTCCCCTTTCCTATCCTACTTCTCCTTGATTTTTATTCTCTCTTTCTTCTCTTTCACTCTATTCTCGTTTTCCTCAATTTCCATATCTCCTCTATTTCTTCTCTTTCCACCTCTTCTCTCTTTTTTTCTTTCCCTTCATTTTCTTTTCTTCTCTCTTTTTTTACTTTCCCTTCCTTTTCTATTTCTTTTCTTTTCTTTTCTTCTCTCTTTTTTACTTTCCCTTCCTTTTCTATTTATTTTCTTTCTCTCACTTCTCTTTTTCCTACTTCTCTCTTTCTTCTCTTTTCTCACTTTCTTCTCTTTCCCTCTCTTCTCTCTTTCCCTCGCTTCTCTCTTTCTTTTCTTTCCCTCTCTTTCATCTTTCTTCTCTTTCCCTCTCTTCTCTTTCTCTCTCTTCCCTCTTTCTTCTCTTTCTCTCTCTTCTATCTGTCTTTTCTTTCCATTTCTTCTCTATTACCCTTCTTCTCTATTTCCCGTCTTCTATCTGTCTTCTCTTTCCCTCTCGTCTCTCTTTCCCTTCTTCTATCTGTCTTCTCTTTCCCTCTCTTCTCTCTTTCTCTTCTTCTCTCTGTCTTCTCTTTCCCTCTTTTCTCTCTTTCCCTTCTTTTCTCTGTCTTCTCTTTCCATCTCTTCCCTCTTTCCCTCCTACTCTCTGTCTTCGCTTTCCATCTCTTCTCTCTTTTCCTTCTTTTCTCTGACTTCTCTTTTCATCTTTTCTCTCTTTCCCTTTTTTTCCTCTGTCTTCAATTTTCATATTTTCTCTCTTTTCCTTCTTTTCTCTGTCTTTTCTTTCCCTCTCTTCTCTCTTTCTTCTCTTTCCCTCTCTTCTCGCATTCTTCTCTTTCCCTCTCTTCTATATTTCTTCTCTTTCCCTCTCTTCTCGCTTTCTTCTCTTTCCCTCTCTTCTCTATTTCTTCTCTTTCCCTCTCTTCTCTCTTTCTTCTATTTCCCTCTTTCTTCTCTTTCCCTCTATTCTCTCTTTCTTCTCTTTCCCTTTTTCTATCTGTCTTCTCTTTCCCTTTTCCCTATCTTCTCTCCTTCTTCTCATTCCCTCTCTTCACACTTTTTCACTTTTGCTCTCTTCTGTATTTCTTCTTTTCCCTTCTTTTCTCACTTTCTTCTCTTTCCCACTCTTTCCTCTCTACCCTCTTTCTTCTCTTTCTTTCTCTTCTCTCATTCATTTTTTCCTATATGTATAATATTTTACTTTATTTTCTCTTTCTTTTCATTTCCTCTCTTCGAGCTTTCTTCTCTTTCCCTCTTTCTTCTCTTCTCTCTTTCTCTCTCTTCTCTCATTCATTTTTTCCTATCTGTATAATCTTTTACTCTCGTCTCTCTTTCTTTTCTTTCCCTTCCTTTTCTATTTCTTGTCTTTCTCTCTCTTCTCTAATTCCTTATTTTCCTATCTTTATTTTCTTTTACTCTCTTTTATCTTTCTTCAATTTCCCTCTGTTCGCTCTTTTTTTCTTTCCCTCTTTTTCGCTCTCTTGTCTCTTTCTTCAATTTCTCTCTCTTCGCTATTTATTCTCTTTCCCTCTCTTTTTTTCTTCAATTTCCCTATCTTATTTTTTCTTCTCTCTTCTGTCTCTTCTCTATCTCTTCTCCATTCCCTTCTCTTTCTATCTCTTTTAATATTTTTTCATCCAGTGTTTTTCGGGAAGGCGTTTTTCATAAACGGTGTTTTTTCAGGGTCACCTGTCCACCCTCACGGACAACAAAATAGCCATAAGATCTGCTATTATGTACCATTTTCTTCCCATAGGCAACTTCAACTGTATGTATATAATTACTACGTTTTCCACATAGATTCTTTTCCCGGTTTAAATGGAAGAAATCAACCAAGAGGTACACAACACTATCTATATTAAATTGCCAGTCGCTTCTCATTTCGTAGTTTGCACGAATGGCAAAGAATAATATTGTACTAGTTTTCGTATTTTTATTTAAACAGAGCAGTTATTAAACGAAAAGCACACGTACATGTACATATATTAGACTACTACACAGATAGAGAAAGTAGTTAGCACAGTTTGCACGCTCAAGGTAAAATAAGTTGCACCGTTACATGCATAATTATTCATCATCTTCCCATCTCACGCATCACTTTTTAGTCGCATGCCACAAACAAAACATTATTATCACCCAGTTGATGGATATAGTTCTATACAGACACAAAGCGGTGGTCTAGCTATCATAATCAAACAATGAACAGATGTATCGTTTATGTTTTTACGGGAAATCAAGGAAAATACTATTTTATATAATTTGGGATACCTGTATGGCTTTAGCGAAAATTGAGCGACCCAACCTGAGCACTAAAGAAAATACTACTGCACACTAACCACCCACAAATACTGAAGTCTCTCTTGCCATTTACAGCAAAGTTTCTCAACGGGGGGCACTAGCTCCCCCCCTCCCCCGGAGGGAGTGCCAGAGCGATTTTGGGCCCCCTAGCGCCCCATTAGAGATTAGGAAATGCAGAAAACCAAAGTTCACAATTGCATGTTTCGTATCAGTATCGATTTAGCAGTGGTTAATTATTGAATTAGCGAATATCATTCTTTGACTTATTGATTCGTTTATTACAAGTACATAGAGGCATCATCTCGCATTTTCACTGGGCGACTTCCGTTGAGTTGTCTACTTTGTGTTCCAATTTTTTCGATAGGTTTTATGTACAAGGCTAACCTATTTAATTGTTACACATTATTCGCTATGTCCAAGATTTTGAAAATAACCATTACTGTCTTTGTAATAAATAAAGGTTGACAAAGGCTCTTCCACAGGTCCACTTTGAGCGCTCCGTTATCCTTGTCCCGAGAAGCCGCTTAATTCGACCTATGTAAGGCACATTGAATGGAAGGCTCAAGGGAGTTGAGTCTTTGGTGGTAAAGTAAGACTCCGATTCAGAGATTCTGTATAAACAATTGCTGTCTCAGTTGATGTTATTATTCAGCGGGATCTCATCAGGGGAACCGGTTCCCCCTCAGATACAAGGTCACCGAATCCTTTGAGAGCTCCATACCGACAGATCCATCTAACTTGGTCATAGATTATCTCTCAGAATAAGAGACGCTAAACCATTTAATATCACCCAGATGAGACAGTATGATTAACACGCATCCAAAAGTGGACACCAGCCTAGACCCAAGCCATACCCCAACTTCTACATCAATATAAGCCTCAGAAGGGTGCTCGCAATTTAACCGAAAGGTTCAACTTTAACAGAACACCACAAATATGACCCAAGCCTAACCAAAATGGCTTGTAGTAGTTTCGTCTATTTGTACCACCACTCAGTGTGATCTCCAGGACACCGTGTGTGTAGAGACACTGGAGGTTACACAACATTACCTAACGCAGAAAAATTGGAGCGCGCAAAAATAACATATTTCTATTTTCGATTAGGGCGTTATTTGAGGATGTAGGGCGCTAAGATTGTACGGCGCAAGGGCGCAAATATTTTATAAACTGTTCGGCCCACCTCAGAAAAATATTGCTCCGCGGTCCCTGAATTATATAGTAATTTTCCGTGATAAAATAAAAACAATGGTCTTTTGAGATTTTGGCACAGGACATGTACGATAAAGTGATAAGCTGTAAATGCCTTAACTCTATCCATACCGGGCTATTTAACGCAGCCAGGTACCGGAGTTAGGGGGGCTGATTCGGCCCCCTATTGAAATTTACTTTAGGAGTGTGCTATAGTGATGAAAATTGGCACCTAATTAGATAAGATGATTTTGCTTTTAATTCTTTTTTTATAAAAAGTTACAGCTAATTTAATTTTTAAAGTACATCAAAAAAGTAAAAAATTATTTTTTCAATTTTTATCAAATAATTAACTATATAATAAAGTACTGAGTGTCTGAATATTATAGTGCGTGTTGGTGGTTCATTGTGTATTAGCAATGAAATAGAATTCACTAATATCCACCCCTCAAGGAAACATTTTGTTGTTTTTACTTATTGGATTTTAGCAGCCCACACGGCATGCTCGCCACACATTTGAAGACCTGCAACGATATGCCGTGCTAATAACACTGCTGCAGGGATTCATCTGAATCTCTCAAACACTTATTTCACGAACATACTTTATATAAAAACAGTATGATTTTATGGAATTTTTTAAATGACTAAGTCTTCTGTCGAGTCAACTGATTTAGAGAGAGAGAGAGAGAGAGAAACCAATTAGATTTTGCCGTAACTAAGTTGGAGTGATGAGGGCGTCAAATAGCCAGATTGTTGTGTGGCATTTGGGATCTGCTGCTGATTTGGTGTTTCTTTATATTATAGATTATTTACAGTATAAGAAAAACTATAGTAACTGTGTAGCTCTATGTATTTTACATATAATTCCTGTAAGTGAAGATTATTGCAAGGAAACGCGGGTATATACTTCAATTAGGATTTCCGAGTCATGAAGTTTGCCTCTGTGAACTTTCACTCGGTGGTGTCCATAAATTTATATCATGGACAGATAAATACATCTTGAGCAACGCATTTCCACATTCAGAAGTCGTGTTACATTGGACATGCTTTTTCGGAACGGTAATGTCTCCTATTTCATTAGAGATACATAGCAAAACGAGGAATATAAAATTTTCATAAAAAATATTTTTTCACTATAGTACAGTATAGGGGAGTATGGAAAAATCTGCCAGCAATATTCTATAGGTAAAGATTTCCCGTCAGAAATTTGGTGAATTTGACTATATAAATGCGTGCATACTGCGAAGTGTCCTGATTGGTATTCCTAAGGCATAGCATAACATATAAGAACGTGATGTCCACTAAAGATTCACAAATTGAGTCAAAATATTCTCGCGGGCACATATCACCTGAGATTAGATTTAATTGATTATATTGTTCAGACAGTCAATCTCCCACATTTGAGCATATATGTAGATACGCCGTACAATCCAGTTTTTATATAATGTGCAAAATCAGAATTTAGCGATATAGTATTTGACTCTTCTAAAAACTTATTGATCACTCGAGTCATGCAAAAATAAAGATAGATCCTACATATTATATGGGAAATTCTGCGGAGAGGTCACGTACTGTAAATATTCAGCAAACTTAGAGAGAGAGAAACTAAATTGAAGGAAATACCAATCAAGATGAGGGAAAAGGGTCTAACAGCTAGTGAATGTATAGCAAACAAAACAGAAGTTATAAAGTTAACAAAAATCTGATTCTGAGGAAAACAATATAACAGTACGATAGCTGCATTTAATAAACATAAAAATATATATACTCTAGGAAAGACATTAGCACAGAAATTAAAATTAGAGTTTTAATTGCATTCATTGAATTCATTTTTCTCTACAACTCTGAACTTTGGTACATTAGTAAACTAATAGCTCATATTTAAATAGGCACTTTTCAAAGGAAACATTTGAGACGTGTACATTGAACATTATCCTTAAAACCGTAACACTTTGTTACAAAAATATATAAATTAGCATTGCTCAATAAAAATAAACACTTCCGAACGATCTATACGACGATGACTAAAATCTATTTATGCCTGATTCCTAAAATGTTTAAAATGTTAAAATTGTTTAAAACTATAAAGAAGTCAATATAGAGAATATTGAAGTCCAATCGATTGAATAAAAAAATTATAGTCTTTAAATTGTCTTCAATTCCTTAAATCTGATATAAAACACTTTTAAAATTTATTTAACAATCACCGCCAGTTTAGATACTCGTATATGACGTAAATTTAACAAATGTTCAAATGATTAATGCATGTTTCATATATGCAAAAGATTCAAGATTGGATAATTAAATATAAAGACAGCGAAAATAAAATTTAATTTCAGTATTTGCGAACTTTCCAAATACTACAACTTTTGTTATCAAGCATATATGGGTGAAGAAATGAAATAAAACGCAATGTATTACAGTATAAATATGTAATCGATCCGTACAGAAATCAATATGCACGATTTAAAAAAAATCATTTAATAGTTGTTTCATAATACACAAAGTGGTAAAATAGTCGACAGAGTAAAAAAGTTATTACACAAGCTGAAAAGGTTGAATCTACTAGAATTACTATAATGTGAACATGAAGAGCGAACAAGTACATTAGATAGTCGCATTAATAATGACAGGCCTCGAAGTTCGGCGCATGATTTTTTTAAATATATTTACAATTTTTGAAAATAAATCCTAACAAAAAGATTTATGCCGGGTCGATTACACTACATTTTACTTCAGTGAATCACCTATACTTCATAAAGGAATTTATAAACTTGGAAAACTATCTCAAATAAATAAATTGGATAAAAATTAAATTGAGTCATATAGGAAACAGCTTACTTGTTTGCTATGGTCCACAGGTGATGCTTTGGATTTCAGTTGGTAGGTTCTGCAAGACACAACAGCCGGAAGAACAATCACTGGTCATAGATATTCGCACGAGATTATTTCCACTCGAAAAGCATAGTCGTTACTGGACATATGTAAGAAGTCTTTCAAATTTAATTAAATATACTCGATTTGCAATCGTTCGGCATCGAAGATATGATTAAAATATCCAATATTAGTATTTAAAGAAATAACGATATGTTAGTCATTATTATAGGAACAAGCAGTCATTCGGGTTGTGTTTGAATGCAAATTATCTCATCTGACTTGACACCATTCGCAAAGGTTAGCAGCAGTTTTTCCATCCAATGGGATCGCTGCAACAGATTGAAAACTGGCCAATCATCGAGGACCTATACTTTTCACTCTATATAGAATAATGATGTTATATGCTTCAGGAAATTTGGATCGACCTCGCTGAAATAAATCGCTACAATGTAAATGTCAATGTTAAATTAGCAATAGATATTAACGTTTTATTATTTGATTATTATCTTAATGCCTTAGATAACTTATAAATTCGATAGACGATTTTACAATCAAATTCTCATTCTAACAAACCCCCTGGCCAATTTTTTGTTTCTAGATCAGAATTTAATTTTGAATCGAATGTGCTAGGTTAAAACGTTGTAGAGGAAGTATTTTTTGAGATATTAACGTTTTATTATTTGATTATTATCTTAATGCCTTAGATAACTTATAAATTCGATAGACGATTTTTTAAATCGTGTAGTATTTTAATTTTTACACTTAATTCTTCAGAATGAAGCAAGCCGGAGCCGGTGGACGTCAACGTCTCAGTGGGAATGAATACAAAAAACAGCGACAGAAACGTAAAAGAGAAGACGAAAAACATGCTGGTAGTATGAAGGTATGGTTGCAAACAAGCAAAGAACAGGATGAGGAGGTTCACCAGCGGCAAGACGAAGACGAACATCAGCAAACTGGGGTACTTGTTGAAGATGAAGTCGTACAAGAACATGAACATGATGTTGGAATGGATCTGGAGAGTAATGGGGAGGAGACAGAATCCGAAGACGAACCAGAGGACAATAGTGGAACTCGTAAAATTGTGGTTTCTCGCGCGAACGAAATTTTCTCGGATATTGCAGCGTGGCCCAATCCAATGTCGTCAAATATCAGGTCAGATTTAGTAAGGAATGGGTCATCTTCGCTGCAGAATCGAAATGGGCCATTTGACGAGGCGGATGGTCGGTCAATGAATTCCACTTGGTTTACAAAGACACTTACCAATGGTCAGAAAGTCACTAGATCATGGTTGGTATATTCAACTGTTAAGGGTGCTGCTTTCTGCTTCCCCTGCGTCCTTTTCCCAGCAGTATTGCATGGACAGATATCTTCATTCGCTTCAACTGGATTTTCCACATGGAAAAAGTTGAATCCCCGTATCGTGGATCACGAAAACAGTCCATCTCATAAAACTGCTTTTTTTACCTGGAAAGAGATGGAGAAACGAGTGAAGGATGGCGAGGTGATTGACCGGGAACTCCAGGACCAGTTGGAAGTAGAGACTACGAGATGGCGAAGCATTTTGAAACGGGTTCTCGATGTCATTTTATATCTCGCTAAACAGAATCTCGCTCTTCGAGGCCACAGAGAAGATTTGGAGTCAGTTAACAGAGGGAACTTTTTGGAATTACTTGAGCTCATAGCAAAGTATGATCCCGTTGTTCGCGAGCAATTAATGCGTCAACGTCTGCAACCAGGTGCTGTCAATTACCTTTCTTATACCATTCAAAACGAGTTCATAGATATTCTGGGAAATAAAGTACGGGAGTCTATCCTTGACGAAGTGCGAGAGGCGAAGTACTTTGCTATAATTTCTGATAGCACATCTGACGTATCTCACATTGATCAGATGTCGGTAGTGCTACGTTTTGTGAAACTGTCTGACGATGGCGTTGAAGTGAAAGAATCTTTCCTCGACTTCTTTCCAGCATCCAGTAAAACAGCGGAGGAGGTTACTAAATCTATTTTGGACCAATTAATTGCTTACAAATTGGAGATACAAGACTGTCGGGCACAGGCATATGATAACGCTTCAACGATGTCAGGGGTTCACAGTGGAGTCCAAACAAGAATCAGGGATATCAATCCACTAGCTGTTTTTGTACCCTGTTCTAATCATAGTCTAAATTTGGCTGGTGTCCATGCATCACAAGCAAATACTGCGGCTGTTACATTTTTTGGGACTGTAGATAGGATATATGCCTATTTCTCTTCGTCAACTGGACGCTGGCAGACCCTTAAAAAGTATTTGCCACTCAGCCTTCATCGACAGTGCGACACTAGGTGGTGTAGCAAGGGCGCAGCAGTACGTCCTCTAGTCTCCCATTTCGGCAAACTTATTGACTGCCTCGAACATCTTCGTGATAACGGCGAAACCCAAGTAACCCGTGCTGACGCAGGAGGACTTCTGAGCAATATCCTTAATGTGCAGTTCATTGCATTTCTTAACTTTTGGGGAAGTCTCCTTCCACACATCAACATGACACAGAAAATTTTACAGAGCAAAGGTCTCACTTTCAAAGAAGTACCCCAGAACATTAATGCGTTGTCAAAACGTCTATCTGATGAAAGAGATCGTAATGTCGAAGAGTCCATTACCGCTTCGTTCGAGAAATGTCAAGAACTGGGGATTCAAACGGAGAGCAGGGCAAGGCGTAAGAAGCTGTTGGCCGGTGAAACCTCTAGAGACGTAGTTTTGGATGCGAAGACAGAAGTGAAACGTCTGTTACTTGAAACCAATGATAGACTTCTGCAGGAGATTAGCAGCAGATTCCACCAGGTGAATGATCTTTACGGTGCATTTTCATTTGCTTGCAGTATGCCAGACCATTTATCCCGAGACCAAGATGCGGCTACTGAAGAAGAGTTACGTTCTTCCATTTCTGATCTCAGCCAAAGGTACTCAAGTGATTTTGAACCACACGAACTTTTGGAAGAAATTTTGCTGCTTCGATCCAAATTGCGTGCTGATATAGATTCCTTTACAACGGATGAAAGACAGAGGGCGAGAAAAAAGGAATTGCTCAAATTTTCAGTTGTTGAACTGTTGGAATGGATTATTACTTCAAGGGCAAGAGAAGCATTTCAGAATCTGGTAGTTGTTCTGCAGCTCATTTTAACTGTTGCTATAAGCGTCGCTTCCTGTGAAAGAAGTTTCAGCAAATTGAAACTACTGAAGAACTAT
>JAUYWV010146689.1:0-10303 GCA_032274565.1 Nematoplana nigrocapitula | reverse complement strand
AGAAAAAATTATTGACTTGTGTTGGGATTTTCAAATCAACAGAAAAACACCGAGCAATCTGTTTAAGAAAGCTCAAGATAACGGTACCTTACGAGATTGCACACGAACAGGACGACCAAATGAAGTTGACGTATGTTGATTCACATACTCTACATACACTCTATTGTTATTTAATCAAAAGAATTTATATTATATGCAGTTAAGGCAACAGGCAACTACAGAGATACGCAACAACAAGAAGATTTCCTGCAGGAAGCTTGCTTCTGTCCTTGGAATTAGCCACGAAGCTGCGAACGTAATGCGACGGAAACTGAAATTCAAGTCTCAAAACCCAGTCCGACGACCACCATTAACACACCAGGGTTGAGGTCAAGGAGGCTAAAAATGGTGTGAAATTGCCGTTTCGGGCAGAAGGAAACCTGCCACAGAAAATCTTTTTAAAAAGTTAAAGGGCACCTCCAAAAATGGTGGACCGGACTATAGGGCAGGGTTAGGGTTAGGGTTAGGCATGTGCTTTATTCTATTGCCCAGCAACGCAGGTATCCTCTGCTAGTAATACATATATCGGAGACTGGCGTCCTTTAGTACGGTCAATTCACAAATTCAACCGTTCTACTGATCCGTGTCACCTGTGGGTGGCAACAATTTTTGCCAAAACTTTTCCTGAAGCAGCTTTGTGCGCAAAACTCAATTTGACAGGACTTACGGGCAAAGTGCCAAGTCACTATTCAATGTACATGTTGGTGAATAGTTAATAAAGGAATGAACCAGCCATCACAGTGATTGTATTCGTCTCTACAAACGCGCATTGTGTCTTCTGGAAAAGATGGTTAGTTTACTACTGGAACCGCCTGCTTAAAAAAGACCGCTGTTGGGCTGTTTCGACTTCAATCTACAGTACTAAGGTCTCTGTTTTTAACATCACTTTTAAAGTTGAGGAGTCATCTGAACAATCCCGGCGCCTTTCTCTACAACTGTTAGAAATTTTCAATTGAATGTTTTGTTAAAATAATTATCTGGTTTTTACTATTTATAATTACGTGTTTCTCTGTCACTGTTAATTCTTTTGGGTGCATGTTGCCTTGTTTAAAATGTGATTTTACTATGACTACATTTTCGTGTTAAAAATTACGAAGTTATTTTTTTATCCCAGTCACATAAATGATGATATGCGACGAAGCCTAGATTTTAAATTTAGAAATGATGCATAAAATATGCCATATACAAGACTTAATATGTGGCAGTGTCACATGTTGAACCCAATCATCAATTCGCCTTCGCCTGATCAGTACTTGGAATCATTTGAAAGATAATAATCATGCTATATTATTACACTTTTTGTCCAGACACACATACCAACAGAAACCTTCACTATTATAGATCAACACTATTGAGTAGTAAATCAAATTTTGGAAAGGAAGGAACACAGATCATTGTTAAGGTATAATGATTTTTTCTAGCAATCCTTTCGAGACATTGGTTTACTACTCTATTGTACGATTTTATTGATCTATAATATAGTGGATGGTTTTGCTGAAGTTCTTGCCTGTTTTTTTGTTTTATTTTAAAGATTGTCACAAAGCGCTTCATGTGTTTATTTGTCAAACAAAACTGTAGGTTTAATCTCATACACCAATACTGTACTTTGAAAATAGATTCACTTGAAACACGGTTGCATCACTCATGATTTCACCTGGAGCTTCGCTCTCGCAGAGATCTTCGTGGTATGACCTTTATATTACATTGATTACATAAATCTAGTGTAATGTAAAATTGGAAGATGTTGCTAAATCTATTAATTATGTCTATCTCTCGAATAGTAGAGATAACTAAGCTGCATCTGCGATCATAACGGTGTCCTCGTGTTAATTGAACATTAACCCGCCTAGAATCAAGGGGACAAAACTTGCCGTTCAGATTTTTCAAACAACTGGTTGCAATAAATGATAAATAATTACATCCAACTTTACAAAACACTCAGACCAGAGCAAAAGTATTCCATGTTTTCCAGAATTCGTTCTGAAAACAGTCTCAATTCAAATAGTAAGTGAGAGACTGTATCTATTTTTAGTTGTCATTTGAGCAGTCTTCGTATGTTGGCGTTGCTTTTCCCCTTTTTTGCATGCACGTAATCTCATGATTCAAAGAAAGTAGCAGAAACATCGGAAAATGTCAGCCACTTGTCAGTTGATTCGTTTGTGTTTACACAATTCTCAGGGATCAACAAGTGTGTTCAGAAAAACCTTTTGCACAGTTGGTGCAAATTATCTGGCTGGTACACAATGGCGGGGGCATTCGAGTGTGGGTGAGTAAATTGCAAATGTACACAGAATATGGGCCAATTTCAATCTTTCAGATTATTGTATTTTAGCCACAAAAGTAGGATAATTTAGCAATTTATAATAGTGTTTTTCAAGTTATAATTTATTATTATTAAAGTCAATATCGTCCAAGTGTAATTTATCTATTTTAATTTCATCATTGACACTTTTAAAAATACCAAACACATTTTAACAAATTCCATTTAATAAGTGAAATTATTCGCTGACGAATTTCATTTTACTAAATAGATAAATAGTGCATCCTTTTAGAACGAACCATTATGATTTTTAATGAATCGAGGACAAAATTGACTTTGTGAAATCGCGATGAAATACATAATGCAAGGTAGTATTATTGGATTGATTTAAGAAGCGGCGTTTTTAAAAAAATATAATTTCAAATATTTATCTTCTGGTTGATCCAATATTAAATAAAATTACATATATTCAATCTAAAGAATATTTGATAGCTACAAAAATCAAATCTATTGATGTGTCATATTTTAAAGACAATTTTAAAATAAATGAACATTAATCTATCGCAGTTAGGGCCATAATTATATTTATTGATGTTTGCAGACGTATTGCTCATGAATGGAGTACAGACGCATGATTTCATAATTAATTTTAATAGATGAAGATGGTGCATAAGAAGATTATGTGAGGAAATCTGATAGTGGAAAAAGAATTTCTGATGTTCGAATGAATTTGAAAGATCAATAGGTGACCAACCATGGTTCCACATTTTGCTTGTAAAATCATGCCAGATACCAAACCATGGCCATGTCAAAACGTACATAAATCATGCAGGTTTTGACATGGCCATGGCATGGAGACATGCAAATTTTGCCATGGTCTTGTATATCTTGCAAGGTCTTGTCATACCATGGCAAAAAGTGCATGTATTCATGTCATGACCATGTAAAACCTCCACGATTCATGTACTTTTTTCTATGGCCATAGCATGGTATCTTGCATGATGTTACAACATTGACTAACTTGTGAGTGATATAATTTTGTATTACTGATGGCCCACGTTGTACATTAAGGTATTTTGTATATGTAAATTCACTGCATTGCAAAAAATGGAATTCTTGCTGGCTGTTCTCAGTAGACACGATTTTATTTTTTCGTTAACAAAGCCGGAACGAGTCTATAGGCTGCCTACAAATATGACGCATAGCCGACCCCGCCAAAGTGCAGACACCTCCGAGACACATATGCAATTGCCAAGCCAGCCCTAAGTTCTACCTAATTGGATAGTTTAAATTTGAAGTGAGGCGATAAGACTGTGAAATGAGTATTATTTTATTGCAGTCAGTTAGGAATTCCATTTTTTGCAATGCAGTGTATAAGAAAAGTTCAACAAAACATTTATTTCATTAAGAAACGACGTTTTGTGGTCAGTCTATATGAAAATCCGTTGACGAATTTAATTTTACTAAATGGTGTGTGATTTTCATAAATCATAATGATTTTGAAACAGTCGAGAACGAAACTGACTTGGTTAAATCGTGTTAAAGAGCGCACATTGGCATTTGTAAACGAAATTGTAAAATTATCGTTTTTATGACGCTAACGGTAAAGTTGACGTCGTTATTTGAACATGTGTTGCATTTTATCTTTTATTCACAGGTTCCTAGTCCTCATACTCATAATGCGTCTGAGTGCTGGGAAAGAATTTCAAAATGAAAGAGGACTCACAGATCTCGAGGCTCAAAAACTTCTTGACTACCACAATTACTATCGAGCACGGCAAGCCAGGGGTGAAATACCTGATCAACCTGCTTCGGCCGATATGAGTGCAATGGTATGATAAATTTCATAGTTCTTTTCGCAAACAGGCGTACGACCAGTGGACCTCTTATAGATGTAATTTGGAATTTTAAACAGCATTTTAAAGCAGATATAAGATAAAGTTGATAAAGGCAAGTAAATAAAAATGATACGGAAGTATCTGAGGCGGAGTTGTGGACCAGGACTGCACACAGTCAAATAGCACCATAGCTAAGATAGATGCCAGTCAGTTGAGCCAGATGGCGTGAAGCGTGCTTCCGCGGTTGCCATAAAAGTGACCGAACGTTCTCTATCTATCGCAGATGCTGTATTGTCTTCCTCTTCTTCTTCCACCTTTCGTGCTGTGTTGAAACAGCGGATTTTTCAAGCTGTCTCCAAATAACTTTTATAGTCACTGGAAATGTTAATAGTAGAAAAAGGTCATATCTATATCACACAACCCAGGGTGGTCTAAAGATCACGCACATCTTACCCCCTAACCCTATCAATTGGGAAAACGCAGTTCTAATCTGAAAAAGAATGAAACACGGTATGGACCAATAGCAAATCATGAAAAGATTTTCATTCTGTATATAAATTGTTTTATCCACATATACTGACTGCTTTGTTTTCAATCCAAGGAATGGGACGATCTCGTAGCAGAACATGCACAAGGTTTGGCGGACAAATGTGGAGGTGCGAAAGATGACGAATTTGCCAAGAATGGGGAAGGGCAAAGCTTCTCTAATTACACTTCAGGAAAGCTGGGTTTTATGAAATAGTGAGCGGTAGTCATTCTTTTATTATTGAATATTTTTACATCTCCTATTATGGCAGCCCAATATCTTGTTTTGTGTTCTCCATAGCTTGCATCGACACTTGAACCTATACTGTACATATAGAGTACATTGGCTTTCAAGCAAAAGAATAGACTAGGCTACCCCATAGTAGTGTAGAAACCACCAAAAGTTGTAAACAAAACACCTTTGCAGCAAATATTGTGGAGTTCCATTTTTTCTGATGAAAATTAAGATAATAATAACATACAGAGTAGTCTTTGTTAAAAAATGAATTATTCAACAGATTTAATGTTTAAAATACATATGTACAATGTATATGTATTGTGTGCAAGAAATATATAAGGTGTCCCATAGAACTTTATGTAAGAAATAAATTAAATATACAATTTTTAACACATATTATTTTATATATGCCTAAACATTGTGCGCTATTATGGTGCCATTAATTATTAAACAAATAAAACCGGTTTCGGTCGTTCAACAGTCATTAGCAAGCCAAAGTTTTAAATATTCCGGGCACCAGTTCATCAGACAAGAAAAGAATAACGTGAACAAAAACTATTAGGAAAACACTTTTAGTGAAAATGAAGCGCTAAACGTCATTTGACCGCACGCATGAAGGAGAATCTTCTGGTTTGTACGGCATGCTCTGGGAACGAAAGCCAGTTCTGGTTCATCCGCTCGGAACGTGATGGCTTGGAGATAGTGATCAATGAGGCGGTGGAGATATAGTACGGAGCCCATCTTCTAATGCATATCTAACTAATAACGGTGCTTCCTTTTAATAAAAGTGCTGTCCTAATAGATTTAATGTTGTTATTCGTGTCATTGCTTTTTTGTTTACTGAACTTATGCTCGCAATATTTAAAAAGTTTTCGCTTAATAATTTATAATTATTCTAAGTAGCCTATACGTATACCGTATATGGTTGCTAATCATTTCTCTCAACTCCATTCTCTTTAATTCGTAAATAGTAGATTTCATGTTTACCCACTCTTTGATGTCATCTGTCCACGTTCCTCTTGGTCTTCCAGGAAATCTAGATCCTGGGATATATCTTTCTATGATGTTGTAGAACACTTTACCACTGCATTCCCTTAAAACGTGCCCTATAACAATGCAGTTTTTAACAATGATGTTATTTAACTTCAGACGAGAATTAATTTTCTTTAACACATCTTCATTTATCCCTTTTTCTGACCATTTTATCTTGAGCATTCTACGGTAGCATCACAACTCAAAAGCATCAATCTTTCTTCTAATCGATTTGTTTATTGGCAATGCTTCAGTTACGTAACAGAAAAATTATAACATTTCCTTAAAACATCAAAAATTGATTGCGCATCTTTCAGCACATTTACCAATTGGTGTGACGAAGAATGGCGGGGATTTGACTTCAAAGCGAGTAATTTCAAAGATGGTCACCAACATTTTGCTCAGGTCAGCCTGATATTTTTCATCAATTTACTTAGATTTTGTAAGTGACAGATTTGGCAAAAAAAATATTTTTCTTTATAAAACTTGATAGTTTCCACTCTTTTTCAACTCCAGTTACAAACAACGTAGATTCTATTGACTACTGTATATGTTCCTGGATTTCAACATTTCTTGCATCCAGGTTGTCTCGGGATACACGAGGAAAGTTGGATGTGGTTATGCCAGGTGCCCCGGACATCCAGATTCACGATTGGTGTGCAATTATTTTGTCGGGTAATATACAGATACAGTAATTGATCTGTTTTTATTGTATAATACATTGTGTATAGTAGTCTAACTTTAAACGCTTCTAAAATAATCCGCCGCGTTTTACACGAACTTTCATAACGTAAATAATTATATTCTAGCGGAGGTACCCGGCTTCGCTCGGGGGATACATAGGACAATAAAATACCCACCCAGGAAACAAACAAACTTTCAGGTAAATAATTTATTCTGATGATTCAATAGGTTGAGAAATACTCTATTTGGATCAAATCGGGGTCAACCCAAGGGGGGCTAATGGGCTTCAAACCTGCCTAGTCATAAGTGACGACTTGAAATGTAATCGATTTTTCTTATAAATTTTGAGGTTTACTACTCTCAAATTTATTAGTAGTAAAATAAAACCGTATGATGTTATTTTAAACATCGCATGTTTTTACCTGCTTAAAATAATCTAATTTCTCTATTATAAATGCACTTTAAATGGGCCTATATTACTTCCAGTGAAACACCGGTTCATTTGAGACCATTTGAAACCTTCTACCATGTTCCGTTCACGAGTTATAAGCGTACAGAAGCGACAGATCACCCCCAAAATAGTTATAGATGACTTTAGGAGCTACATGTGACATCCGTGACGCCATTCTGAAAAATGGCAACATTCAAGTTTTCCTTATTATACATGTTCTAAAATAAAATAAAACCGACCTAACTGGGAGTATGTTATAGTATAGTTAGTGCAATATAAATAATTGCAAATAATTTCGTGTGAATTTTAAATATACAATTGTACGGTATTTTGTATTATTTACTTTATATCACATATCGCGCTAAATTAATTGTTACAATTATAAATTTGAAAAATGCTGACTCTGTTATGTGTTTGACTACACTAACCGAACAATGATTAATTTCGGTTCTATAGTAATAAAATCATTTTTTTATTCTTCGTATGTTTCTATCTACTTCTTATTATTTTTGGCAAACAGAGACTTCATAGACCGAGATATACGTTTCAATAATATTACACTGACTTATGCTGACTCGACATCGTGGCTATTTTGACGTTGAATTACACCAGTCGTTTTCTTTTTGATTTTCCTTTTAGATGGATGAAAATAAAAAGCGTCATTCAGTTATAGTAGTTGTTTAACCAATTAGAATTGAATTGATGGCAGTTGATTATTAATATTTTTACTCTGTTGTAATTTAAATCATGTACTATGGCAATGTCTTTAAATGAGTTGCAACACCCCATAGTAAAAACTATAGTTGATTTTCTGCTCCAATTCATCAATTTATCCTGTATAGTTATTGTAATTCAATGTATTTTCTTTTCAGTGCAACCCAAGAAGATTTCCCATTCTTCACCAAAGGTCCCGCCTGTTCACGCTGTCCCTATGGGCATAATTTCTGCATGGAAGGGGCGCTGTGTGTCCAGGAGCATCAGTGCGAGGGCTCCATATCTGACTGCAGTAAGTTGGCCGAAAGAACAATTTCAATGTTAGCAATACTCTGCTACAACAATGCAATCAATAAATCAATAATGGGAAATACGATATGCCTGTGGTCAGTGTTGATTATATTGTGGTGTGAGGTGTTCTTTAACTACACGAAATTTCATTGAGAACGCGTGGCGAGAACAGACATAAAAATGACGTAACTTTTGATAGAATCAAAAGGGTCTAAGAAAAATATAGTTAAAAATTAATCAAAGTATTAATAGCGCATGTTGTGCCCTGTCAATATACATGTGAGGGTGAGTACCCAGAATTTCAGCTGTCTCCGATTGATGATCTAGGAGGAGATAGCGATCACACAGCCTACACATAGACAATTAATGTTGCAAGCACTCTTTTGTTTCGCAATCAGAGGACATATTTGTTTTTTTGCGAAACGGATATGATCTAAGTCTATTCAATATATGTATTGTACGTATACCATGTGTTTCTCTGTTTTGTCCAGAATGTATAGTTGAGAAGACAAAATGTGAGAAGAATGGTGGAATATTCGATTCCCAATCGTGTAACTGCACCTGCACCGAGGAATGGACTGGGGCAAACTGCGACAGTAAAGTGTACCCCTAGTTTTCTTTATCTTGGTGAAGTATCTTCCTTGGCTGCTATTACCTATAAAAATCCCAGCAGGTGCATTTCTTTGCATGGGCTAGTCTATTGCCCACTTTCAAATAATTATCACTTTGCGTATCCCATAGATACGCCTCGGCATATTTCATATGTATATACGTTTTGTGGCACCAGCCAAAACGGCTGCATTTGATTGGATAGGTTTGAATATTTAAAAACTGCATCATACTACTATAGTTTGAAAATGATTGGTATGTATCATAATCTCTTTCTGTTTGCTGATTAAAATAGCTCGGAGGAGAACTCGGGCACGACTGTGTAATGCTATATTAAAATAAAAATCACATTAAAGAACACGATCTCAAATAGTTTCCCAAACTTTTCAATTCGTATACCTCTTCACGCTCCAAATTCGAAAGCTTCATTCACATTACTCTGTTAGTTTTCCTATCACATTCGTTTTCAGTAAGCGTATTACTACTACTGTTAGTAGTGTCTGTATGTAGTAAGCACACTTCCGAATTGCCGAATATTGCTAAACTATTATCATTATTGCTTTCTTTAAGAATATAAAGAATATAATTTAAACGGTGCATATCTGTTAAAAACTTCAAAGAAGCTTTTTTTTCTTTGTGATACAAATACGAATTACATAATAAAAACAGTCTAATAAAATGTTGGACATTTCAGTCAAATGTGAGGATTTTCAATACTGCGATATCTTCAGTAAACTGGACTGTGACAATCCCAATCCATTCATACCGTTCTATTCGAACATGTGTAGAAAGCATTGAGGAACATGCAGTAAGTATGCCCGCTTTGTAAAATATTGTACTACTTTTAATTTTTTTGTTTCATTTACTTTTAGAAACTATTAATTTTAAAGAATATGCGAATGGACGAGGACTATCAGTAAATGTGTACAAAAGCCCCGATGCTTTGTTGACTCAGACAAAAGGTGATGAAAGAACGGAAAATAAAATGTATCTTCAAAAAGGCGCCAAAATGTGTTTTTAAACAGCACACTTTAACTGTCCACTGATATTCATTTATTATGCTAAAGCAGAGATTAAATTCCAGACAGCATAGTTACCCTGCTAAAATATATTTTTCTGACTATCCCTCCTTTACCATACTTCCAAGGAATGGTTCTGTGAGTTCAGTGCACAACGGTTATCCATGTACTAGACCTCTCCGCTTCGTTAAGGTAGCTGCATCCAGTCGGCTCTCTTTGCCGTGGGGTGAATCGTTGGTCCTACATAAAGTTCCCCCTCGTCATGCAACGTCATATGCAACGCTACCACGAAGCAGGACTTGCAAGATATGTTGTAAGTGCTTTCAGCACGTCTTAAACATTTTCTCCAGACTCATCTCAACATTCACTTTTAACTCTAACTATGTGACCTACAAGGTCCAGCCATACTGTACATCAAATAAAAGCTTATTGGATTTTAGGAATACGAAATTTTCAGATTTCACATCTATCAATTCTTTCAAAAGTTATTACGTAATCAATATTTTCATGGGATAATTTACTACGTAGTCCCCTAGATTAACCCTATCCTACCCGGGCTAAAAGACGCACTCAGAAACCGGGGGGGGGGCGGGGCGAATCGGC
>JAUYWV010146678.1:0-10304 GCA_032274565.1 Nematoplana nigrocapitula | reverse complement strand
AGTGAAAAGAGGAAATATGAGTGATAAAGAAGGGGGTATGAATGGTGAAGAGAGGGAGTATGAGTGGTGAAGAGGGGGAGTATGAGTGGTAAATGGAGGGAGTATGAGCGGTGAAGAAAGGGAGTAGGCAGTCCTGACCTTATCCTCCATATTGTAGATTGGCTTGACGTATTGGCGGTAGAATTCGAGGGGTGAGAGGGGCCCGATCTTGGTGTGCTTCTTGCCTGTCGTCTGAAATTCGAACTTGAACTCTTTGGGCGGCGTTCCCAAGCAGATGGAGACGAGACGGTAGATCTGTGAAAGGAGAAACGACAGGAGAGGTTACTACCACAGGTGCTAGCACAACTGGCACCATTGACTCACCTGGTCCATCATGGCCTCGATTTCCTCGTGAATGACGTCATCGCTCTTACCCTGCTTCACCGAGGCGAAAATGTCGCGACAAAATTGACGCATCTAAAAACGACAAAGTCACAACTCAATCGATCTATTCAAATTTCAAATCTTAAAAACTTAAATTTATATCTATAGTACAATTTAAAATAATCGACTTTAGTAAACATTTTTTAGCAAATATCAGTAACTATCAGATATGGAGTTTGATAAATCTAAAATTATTTTTCTTATTGAAAACCTTCGAAGAAACGGGGTGAATGCAAAAAATACACAATATCCTAATTACTGCATGGCCTGATAAAGCTCGTAATCTACGAAGAGTTTAGCAGATTGTCCAAGAACTTCGGGATGGCTTTCGACTAATAACATCCATCTGATTGAAGAAGTAATAGAAGATGATAGCAACCATACCGTTCAAGAAATCGCAGCAATGTTCAATATTTCGTACATGGTATTTTAACAGAAGATCTTGAGAAAATATGGATGCACACGCGATGGGTACCCCACGTCATCACAAAGCAGAACCGAGATAAGCGAGTGGAATGCTGTACAAAGATGCTGGCAGCTTTTGATCCACGCACAACTAGAGCGAACATAGTGACCATAGATGAAAAGTGGTGTTACTGTCGAAAGATGTTACCACGCCATGTCGTTGGATCATGGATGGGACCTGACTGAGCCAGACGGCAAACAGCAATCAGGTCAACAATGGAGAAGAAATTCCTGGTTATCGTTCCTGTATCATCTCGTTGGGATCACTTCTTTCAAGTGTTGGGCAGAAGCGATACTGCGAATTCTGAGGTGTACATGGCATTTCTGCAAGCAATGAGACAGTTTCTTGCGGCTTTACCACAGCCTGTTTTAATGGAAAACGTTCGTCTTGTCCACGATAACGCCCGCACACATGTCTCTCAAGCTACCAAGGATTTCCTGGCGGGTATTCGAGTGAAGTTGTTATTGCAGCCACCATAGTCACCTGATTGCAACTTGTGCGATCGCTTCATTTTCCCGCGCCTCGAGGCAGAGAAGAGGAGAGATAATTTCATAATTGAAAATGATATTAATTATTTATAAGTCATAAAGTTGTATAAACGTGTTAGCATTCTTGTACTTACATCCTTGTATTTAAAATATATGCAGAATATGTTCAAAATACGCAATTGTTTACGAAATGACCTCTAGTAACCGAATTTCCACTAATTTCTGCTCATCGTCCGCCATCAGAAAGGTTGGATAGTGAGCTCTGGGCATGTCACGTTCAATTGTTTTGTACGAAAAGATTCGGTCTTTAGTAAGTAATGCTTGTCCTACTCTGTACAATATTGGGGGGCGAAGGCATAATGTACTGGAAAGCGGTATGTGTAAGAAACGAAGCCGAGCATAGTACAATACATCTTCAAGTGCGGTTGTTGTGAGATCACAATTGGGCTGAAGAAAGGATTTAGTCTTAATCCCGCTATAGAAAAATTCATTTTGCACTAATCTTCTTTCTAAGAACATCTTAGGAAACCTTTAATCTTACTAAATAAATATATATATATATAAATATGTTAGCAATGACATTAAAATTAACAATAATATTATGCCTCTCTCACTCAGTCAGGAATACTCGTTGGGGAAAAATAAAAATCTGTTTCGTGTATTTGCATTGAAAATAATAAATGAATGGTAGATAAAAATGACAGCACTGAAAAAATAAATACTTTGAAGCTTATGAAATCTTGACTATTTTATGAAAATATTTTCATAGAAATAAAACGTGAATTTAAATGGTAATAACCTTTTAAATGATTTTTGTAAAACAGGAATAAATAAAAAATAAATGAAAGATATTAAATTAATATAAATATATATTAATAAATTTATATATATTAAAAAATTATAAAAATAATTGATACATTAAATATATATTTATTACTTTATTAGTTAGTATACTTCAATTGGTTTAAAAATATGTAAATTAATATTAAATATAAATTAATTTCTCTCTATATATCATGATGCAAATATAAATATTAATCATACATTAAACATAAAAGATAAAAATAAAATCTTTCTATTGAAATATTATCATATGGATATACATATTTTACCTTAATAATTCTGCAAGCTAATGTGTAGAAGAAAAACGAAAATGATACAGTTACCAAACATGTATTCGAAGCGACCGGTCTCGGCTATTCCTCAGCTAAACTCATGCACAGGAATATTACAAATGAAATAGAGGGATTATTAAAACACAATTAATTAATTAAAAACCTTTAAATAGAAAGAGGCCAACGATTTATTAAGTCAGATGGAGACACAATGGAGGATTGATTCAATCATAGATCCTGGGCACGAGCATTCCTGAAGATGGGACCTGACTCCCTTGACTTTGAATGCTGGTGTCGTTTACAGATTTACAGTACGTGTTTGGTCGACCCAAGCTCGTCCTACATTGGACGCACGAAACGACACCTGACCTGGTTGAAAGAGTCAAGGAGCATAAGAAAGGACCTCTATCTTTTTAAAGAATTTTAATTAATTAATTGTTTTCATATGATGAATAACCGAAACGAATACGTGTTTGGTAACTGTAAAATTTCCCTTGTCTCCTAGACGCATTTTAGATTCCCAGTTTGTTGTATTCTTTATAAAAAGTTTAAGCCCCCCTGCAGATTAGACCGATTGCGAACTCACTCAATCAATCCAGAAGAAGAGAGTTATGACAATGTTCACCTTTCGTCTGAGAATGTCGCTCATCTTGATGCTGTCCTCACAACTCCACGTCTCCGTCCAGCACACCTTGGGCAGGAGGCCGTACTTCTCCACGAGGTTCACCAGCATGTCCCATTGGCCCCCGTCTTCCACCGGGGCACTCAACAAGAATTGAACCAGACGACCTTGAGGATCCTCGCCCAGGCGAGCCGCCACCAGGAACTGGTGCAACTGGTACCAACTCCGTTCGATCTGCAGTGACAAGACATAAGCGCATGGGTATACCCACACCCACCATCCTCAGAGGGTATACAGCGTTGCCATTCTTGCTTTTGATTACTTTCACGCAGGCCAATAATTTTCGTGCAAAAGATAATATTTGATATGAAGCAAATTATTAGAATAAAAGTACAAAGTTGTCTGCACTACGTACTACAAATTACAAATAAATATTGCTCCATTCATAACATCGATTAAGCTGCATTACAATCTGAATGATGAATTCATGAAGTCTTTAAACAAATATTCAATCAGCAGTGTGTTTCTGTTGTATCCGCTGAAATAGGTTGCCACTTTGACAGACGACAGTCGAGAATGAGATCCTGTAATCACTTGATTAGATTCTCCGGAGACCTTGTTAGATGATGAAAGTAATGACGAAGAAGTGGGGTGACGACTTTTCTTATTTTTGGGCACTTTGTCTCTTGAGGATATTTCAGCATGGCGTTTTCGAGTAGTTTGATCTTTGTCCAAGTCTTGAGCCTGATGCATTAATTTCTTGGCCTCCTTCATGTAATCCATCGCTGTTTGCCACTTTTTTTCCGCCAAATCTTTGGTTCGTTTCATTTCTTCCTATTCGGGTTTCTCAGGTGTTTCAGCTTCTTCCTTTTCTATGCGAAGAGACTCCTTTTGAGCTTCGGGTTCGATAAATTCCTCTTCCTTAGATTTGAGACTGTCGTTATAACAGAAATGTCATCATGACAGCGCGACCGCAGTGTTGGATTGATGGGCATAGTGACACGGTGATACCCACGACTCATGATGTAACTTTTGACTGACAGAAGGCCATTAAGACTAATGTCCGCAAGTTTATTGTGATCAGCAGTCAAAATACTTTCCAGTGAGCTAAACAGTCTCTCGGTGTCCGCATTGCCAAGTGGTATTATAATGAAAACGCATTCGGTAAGTTCACCAGCAGATCAAACTTTCCGCTTGCCTTAAGAGACTTCGAAAAAAAGTGTGACATTGCCCTCATATGGGCAGTGACCGCTTACAAGTTACAGAACAATATAGACGGCAATCACGCAAAAGCTGATTTCTATCGGAAGATATCTAGAGCTAGTTTTTTTTTTGTGTAACCAATGTCCTTTTCTGAAACGTTTCCTTCTTTTTTTGGGTCGATAAATTGTACTGCTCGTAACTGTAAGAGACGATGCCCGATAAGCAAGTAGTGGACCAGTGAACGCGAAAGCTGGTTATAAAATAAACTAGAGCAAGACAATGTTATGTACCGTATAGGCGTCAATAAAGTGTGAATATTACCTTCATTACAATTGGATTATGCCGAAAATTAAGAGGCAAACAATATAATATAATTGTTATATTTGTTAAAAAGAAACGTATGTAATACAAAAAACAAAGTAAGTGAAGAACATAATGATTATTTACCGTCTCTCTCATAACCTAACCAGTGCGTAAATTTAAATTGATCTCTTTAAAAACAACCTGTCACGAAAATTATTGCCCCAAACCGCGCAGGTCCTTATATTTTGACAAAATATGCGCAAACGCGCAGCAATGGAAACTCTGGGTATGGGTAGCTCACCTTGTCCCAGAAGTACAGATAGTTCTGACTGAACTCGAATTCTCCCAATTCGTATTTGGCTGCGAAGGGAATGCGGATGCAGTTCAGACAGGCGAAGATCCAACATCGTCCAGACTTCTTCTGATGCGAGACTGGGCGAACCTCCGCGGTCTGAAAGGAAGACCAGAACGAGCTCTTGATACAGCTAAAACATCCATACTTTCCAGACTAAATGACAAAAAGGGTTTGCAAAAGCCTTTTCCCTAGGCGAGGGGCTGGCTGTGGATCCAAAACTTCCCGGCCCAATCCGGAAAGTCAAGCCGAGAGCTGCGAAAAAATGATTTCAGCACAGCTATTAATGGCATCCCGCCATCACATGCAACGCCTTATACCCTAGCCGACTTTGCCAGTAGTAAGTTTGCCTTCTTGTGCGTACACCTGATGAGTCCCAATCAGAACGAAACTAGTCGTGTCCTAGAGCTGGGCCGGAAAGTTTGGAATCCACGGTCGACCCCCTCACCTAGGAAAAGGGTATTTGCGTTTTAAAAATGGTTATTGTAATCAAAATGTGTGTGTTAATAAAAAAGTGAAGAAACAGCTTAAGTCTGTGATATCAGATCTTCATATACGTAGAGCGAGCTTTCAAGTTAGGAAGAGTTTTATATTTGTTGGTATGAAGACCCTTTGCAACCGAAGCATTACCATGAGACATTACATATATCACGACGACAATTGTGAATAGAGGACTGGCTGTGACAATGAATTTGAGAAAAAATGAACCAAGACAAAAGCAAGGTTACAAAATCACTACACTGGTCAAAAATTGTGGTTTGGTCTAGTTGTTCGTATTGTAAAATGATTCGTCAGTTGCTCCAACTCAATAAAAATTACTGGGAATGAGGATATTCTGGCAGGATCCACGTATCGGGAATGTCTGACAATTCGATAAGTTTGTTACACAGATATAAAATGTGTTGATGTTGTATATATTTTACGAGGGGAAGTGTACCGCAGCGGTTTAGCTGTTATTCGTGTACGTTATCTCGGGCAGATTTCAACACAGACGCCAAATAATGCCAGGTGGATGGATGCCTAGAAGAAAATTACTGCCATATCAGCCCTACCTGAACATTGAACACGGGCAGATTGCTGGTCACCACGGAGGGATTCAAGCACAATTCGAAGATGTCCTGCCGCTGTGCCACCATCTGTGCGAGTTTGTTAGCCTCCCGCAAGGTGAAGCTCTCCTCCAACTTCGTCAGCAAGCCCTCGCTCACACCGCCCTTGCTGGAGGCTGAAAGGGTGTAACATGTGGAAATTATTGTCAAAATTTAAAAAATACTAATACTTTTCTTAATATATTACTTTACTTAATAGTAGTAGTATCCCATACGAATTATATTTCAGTAATTTTGTGGCTTGAGATGAAGCTTTGTTAAATCTATGGAATACACATGGGTTCGGGACCATTTAGTACACTAGAAATCCAATGCAGCTTCGCTTGCCAAAAAACATTACTGAGCAATTAATTCTTTGCTAAGAGGCCGACCTATGTCCGCCCCAATGTCCAAAAGAATTCAAAGATATCCTATTCAACCCGATGAATTAATTAGAACAATAGACTAAATTTCTAAACTTATTCGCCGGAGAAAATTGATTTTAAGTAAACTGATTCAACTAAATAGCCTTAAAAATTCTAAAATTGACTGTGAATCGAGGAGAGGTTTTCGCACCGCCATGGTAGCTACGATGGTCCGATCACTGGGAAGCCTTGACTATGACTTGACCAGTGAAATTCTGCGTCAAATGGTGCCTTAGTCGGGGCTGATAGTGTTAAAAATGAAGAAGATAAAGAACAAACAAACTTACACACATAGCCAAAACCTCTTTATAAGTAGATTATACGTACAGGAACAGAAGCTCTTAGTAAATTTATATAGAAATTATTTTAATATTTCAACATTTCTGCTCTAAAAATCTACAACAATCAACTCACTTTCTGAATTCATGATTTCCTGTGGCTAAAAGGAACACAAAAATTGATTAAACTATATCAAATTATGCAAAAGCACAAAATGAGACATTAAAATACTGATTTGCAGTCAATACACAACAGGAAATTTCATTTTGGTGCAAACACATATAGCACATACTCACAAGATTTCCATTTAGCTGACAGTCATAAAGCCAAGCTTAATTTATCCAATCATAACCATGGTAAATCAGTGACAAGTAAAAAGATCGCAAATTAGTTTAGGACTTTTCTAGCTGTTATATTTACTGGAGTTGGATAGCAGTAGATTGAAATGCTGATAAATCAATAAAATTAATTAAATTATAGTGCTGTAACACAAGGGAATTCATGATCCATAATAATTTTAAACCATAGATATATTTTTCATTTTGGAGAGAATCCTAAAAATTGTTTTCTCCCACATGAACTAGGCTATATAGTTCTGCAATCTCTGATGAGAATGTATTTAATAATGTTAACATATATTGTCTTGGTTTTTGTGGCATGTTGCCAACTATAGTTATGTTCGCTAAATTTGGATAGTAGTCTGGCGTGTTGCCAACTATAGTTATGTCTATATTTGTACAGAAGTGTGACATGTTGCCAGCTAGGCAGGTGGAGTTGTTCTCACACTGAGCGATCTGGCTGTCTGACATTGAGGTCAGTTCAGAGAGGTGCTAGATATGTTGTGTCACTCGATCGTGAAATACAGACATGTTTGTGTGCTGCTGTTGTGAAGTTGTTGGTTTTCAGTGTCTTCTGAGTCTGTGGACTTACCGGGGAATAACATCTTTCCTCATCCACATTTTCCAAAAATCATTATTCAATGATTTTTTTATTAGGTTATTGTTTTCAAGATGTGATCTATCCAGTTCTTCTTTGATTTCAATATATTCTGATTTAAATTATGTCTTTCTTTTATTTCATCTAATATGTCTTTGTTGATTTTCTGATATTGCCATGATATTCTATGCATTTGTTTCCATATCCACATTTTAAATGCTTGTGTTTTTCTTGTCAATTTCTTGAGTGTCTGTTTCTGATCCAGAAAGTGCTACACTCCATATTGTTGATTTGGCAATTTTCTTTTTAGTTTCTGTTTTTAACCCTTGGTGTGCAATTCTCTTCATTTAGTAAAGACTTGCTTAGCCATAGCCATCCTTGTTCTTATTTCTTCATGGCTTCCTCTTTTCAGCAAAGGTCACAATGACCCGGGACCCACTGGAGGACGTGGAATGGATTTGGGTAAGGGTGATGAGGCAGGACAAAATGTCACTGTAGATCATGGTAGTTTGGGTAGATGGACCAAGGAAGAACCGGGAGAGGAGGAACTGGGAGGCAGACAGAAAACAGATTCCAGTCAGGTCAGCGAGATTGAGGAGGGACTTGCTTTCTGTTACTCTGAGGTAGGCAATAGCCTATGCTTGGAAGGAAGAGGCAATGAGACATGCCAGAGCTGAAATGGTAGAGTGTGTTTATTTCCCCAGATGTAGAGGACAGCTCCGGGCACCTCCTTGGTTGGTGCCTTCAATTGTAGAGCCTTTGGACTAGGTGTTCATATCTGCTGGGGGGAGTCTGTTGGTGGTCTCCATGGCAGCCAATTTGCATAAAGGTGGAGGGTCATCTCTCAAAGTCTCTGTAAGGAGGTGGGGATAAATGGAGATTTCCAGGTGTCAGTCCAAGGGGGTGGCAACATTCGTTTCTCAGAGGTGGTTCTCCTTGGCCTGTACTACACTTGGGCCAGAAAAATTTGGGATCTACAGCCAGCCCCCTCACCTATGGAAAGGCATCTGTATCTATATCCTGAAAACTTTGAGTGTTTCTATTAAGATTTTTAGTTCATAGGTCAGATACTTTCTCAAAGTCTATGTAATATATATGTATAGATGATGGTCAAATTCCAGGATTCTTTTTAGAAGTGTTCTTAGTATCCCAATTGCTTCCCTCATATTACAACTCTTCTTGAAGCCTAATTGATTTTCTCTGATATAGTATCTTGATTTGATTTCTATTTTTTTGATTAGGATTTATAACATTTTTTAGAAGTGTAAAATATTAGATTTATGGTAAAATGATAATTTTTTGTATTAGTTTTTTTCTCTAGTAGTATCACTGTGATTGTATAGAAAGTATTGGGCTATTTCCTATATATATATATATATATATATTGTTATATGTTTTTGTAAATTTTATGAATTATGCCTAAAGTTTATTTTTAATAATTCTAAATAATGGCATACTATTTTATCCTTCTTCTTTGTTAATCTTCATATGCTTTAATTCTTTTCTAATTTTAGCTTGAACAAATCATTGTCAATTTTTCATTTTCTAATTGGTCCATTGGATTTGTAGGTTTCTGCTATTTATTATAGACATTTTTAATAGAAGAATTTCATTGTTTCTGTATATTTGTGCCATCAATAAGTACTTAAAGTAGGTATCTATTTTTATCATTAATTGATATCCTTCTAAGCTGGTTGCTTTCAGTTTGTCGCAGCAAGTAGTAATATTTATTTCAAATCATGATAACAAAATAAAATTTGAAATAACAAAATTTGAAAAGCATTTATAATAGCTAAATAATATAAAGTTGATAGAGGTTAGACAATAGATATTGTAAAAAAAATTTATAGATAAAATATATGAATTTTATATTTTAATTATAATATTAAATAAATTTAAAATTATGTCACTAAACTTGAGAATTATAATAATAATGATATTATTAATATAAAATATTGAACTATTATTTCATTTTTTTAAATATACTACTTGTATTTTATAATTTGGTAATCATAGTGACATATTTGATAAAAGATATTATTATATTACTAATTTTAATAAATTTAGAAACTAATTGATTTAGAAAGTCAATATTTTTATATATTTAGTAACTTGAGGTTCATAGGACAAGTTAAAGAAATCAATTTCTATTTCTATGAATAAAACTAATAAAAAATTACATAATATATGCTTATCAGTTTTCTAGAAATATAAAATGAATAACATAATATCATTTTTAAATGGGAGTGGTTATGGATATAACTAGTCAGATTTCAAACTTCTAGAGATATAGGTATGACTAGTGAGCACCTTGCATTATGAATATACTTGGTTCATAGATAAACCATTGTGACAAGTTTGGAAAATTTGCCAACCTAGTGGAGAATAGGCTATAATTAGCTACAGCAAAATACCTAAGCTCTTAATCGAAATTAATATTATGTGAAGCAAGTATTTATAGATTCTCAATAAGGATAATATGAATTACCAAAAAGTATAGTATCTACTGTATATATATGAAACATACGACACATAGAAAAGATTTTGATCTATAGTCAGGGGCGGATTCAGGGGGGGGGCGTGGAGGGTGCCCGCCCCCCCCCCTCA
>JAUYWV010146667.1:0-10304 GCA_032274565.1 Nematoplana nigrocapitula | reverse complement strand
CCTAGCGTAGTCCTTAGTTTGTCAATCTTGTCATCGATACTGTCAACAAAGGCACTACTGGCATCAAATTTTTCTTTTATCAAAAATAGGTAGTGGAGTCGTGGCTGGTGCGGTAGAGCGTAGCTGTATTATACTACTCACATTGAAAGACGGACAATATTAATTTGGAAAGCTCTCCATGTTATCACATTCCGAGGATATAACATTGTTTTCATTGATGTTTTAAGGAAATCTACACTGGTATGACCAACTGTTTAGAACGTTACTGATCGAGTTTGAGCATAATGAGCATGCAGCAAACGATGAGATATCAATAACATAGAAAAACCATTTGGCTTTACTGATGAAAAATGATTGATCAGCACTATTTTAGCATTAATCTTTCTTTCACCACCGATCAGGTAAATGTCCCAGCATTGTGTTGGCGACGGGATTCTGCAGCCTGGACACTTTCTGTATCGTCTTTATTAAAAGGTGTTGAGGGTATAATCGATTTTAAGGGTACAGTCTGCTTGAAAGATATAGGGAGAGTATCCGTAGTTTCAACATCTCCAAATCCGTATTCAGGATTTTGCCAGGGGCATTCACACGCGTAGGAAGAGGCTTTTTATTTGTAAAATGACAATTTTCTACTGAAAACAAAATACTTGGTAAAAATAAATATATTTTTAAATTTGAATTCAATTTTAATTTTAAGATAAGTGTAACTTAAGAACGATGAAAAATGCCTAAATTTAAAGGACGAGCATATATTTACATTAATTTATCCATTCCATTTTGAACGAAAAGTTTTAAAAAATATTTTCAATTCTTATAGAAACGTGAATATCGATTTAAAAATTGTCGGAATTTCATATTTATAATCCATAATGGAAATATTATTAAATATCGTTTGCAGGTTTAATTTTAAACAGCTTTTTTAAATGTTTCTAGGAAAAAAATGTATTCGTTTCCGGACCATACCCTGGTCCTGAAAACAACAATTATACGCCCCTCAAATTGGCCAGGCTTATCCTGCCCCATCCAGAAGCATTACGTTTTCCCATTATCAATGTAAACCGCCCGAATATTTAAATCTTGTACCTGTACTAAGCAGAGAATAAATATAGTAGTAACCGATGACAGTATGTTCTTCTCAATGTAATGTCAAAAACGCTCATACAAGGTTTTACCTAAAGCAGCAGATATGAAGAAAAACCATTAGGAACTTCGCAGGATAAGATTAACGAATGGACTGGTCAAAGTGAGCAACGGATAGAAATGATTGGAGATCGGATTTAAGTTCATGAGAACATCAACGGCCTCGTAGGTTACGAATCTACATATTGTAGATTAATAGGAATTCACCCTAAACCTTATTCGTGGCGATCAGGGGACCCTATGGTTGCGGGAGGCCCCCGGACAACTGCCTTGTGCCTTTTTGTGGTAAAAATGACCGTGTTAAACAGCACTAATTTCTCCTACTACTTCTGCTTAATGCGGTCCAGTAATTGGTAAACTCTCCCCCCTCTCTCTTTCTCTCTCTCGTTCACACTCTCACTTTCTCTCCCTCGCTCACACTTTCACTCCCCCCTCTCTCTCCCTCGCTCACACTTTCACTCCCCCCCTCTTCTCTCCCTCTCTCTGTCTTTGTCTCTGTCTCTCTTTGTTTCTGTCCCTATCCCTATCTCTGTTTCGGCCCCATCTCTCTCTTCTTTGTCCCTCTCTTTGTCTCTTTCTCTGTCCCTCTCTCTGCCTCTCTCTTTCTCTGTCACTGCCCCTCTCTATGTATTTGTCCCTCTCTCTGTCTCTGTCTCCCTTCATGCCTCCCCTCTCTCTCTTTCTTTCTTTCTCACTCTTTCTCAACTTCACTCACTCTCTTACTCATTCACTCTCTGTCTCTGTCTCGTTCTCTCTCTCTTTGTCTCTCTCTGTCTCTGTCCCGGTCTTTGTGATTGTCCCTCTCTTTGTCCCTGTACCTCTCTCTGTCTCTGTTCCTCTATCTGTCTTTCCCTCTCCCTATCTCAGTCTCTGCTCTGTTCCTGTCTCTTTATCCATGTATACATGTGGTGCCACTCCCTATAATTATATAACACACTTCATATTTTGTTGTATAGGTTTATACCTAATGGATCGTATTTGTTTACCTGTACCTATTGAATATGATTCGACAGCCTCCACCGCATATACAAAATCCAATATAATTTTCTTCAATATATATATATTAGTGTAAAACTGTGCAGTGTTTCAGATTTTTATTTTATCTCTTAATATCTTGTAGATCTCGGCATTCCGGCATACACATGCTACGGGGTATATCTACCTTGTCACCCCATGACAGATGACTTTACTAATTTAGAAGGTTTGTGGTCCGACTTAATCAAATCACTGGACAGTATGTGAAGGACGCATGATATTTCCTATTGTTAGCTCTGTCGGGAAAGCTACAAAGGGGAAGAATTATTTAGTACTTATTTTGAACTTTTGCATATTTCCTATCGGACACAAAGGCTTACGTAGGAAGACAATATAACCAATAGAACACAGAAGGAAATCTATATTTAACATACTCGCATAAAGAGCCAACGAAAATTTCACTTATATCAGTTATCGTTCGGAGTGCATTACGAAAATATATAGACTGTTCCATAAAAAGTGCACCTTTACGTTATAATCTATAAATGTGCGCAGATATTTCTATTCTATGTGTATAGATAGATTTACAGTGTAAATAAAATGCTGAGATAATTTCAAGCCATAAAACTGCTCATTAATAGAATTTCGTTATACTCTATATAGAATTCAAACTTTTCAAATAATAAGATTTATTGTAGCACAGAATCTTTGTACTATAGCATGGAATACATTAAAGAAGAGCGAATTTTTAATAGAATCAATAAGAAGTTGCAATATGACTGCAGTTTCAATTTACTCTGCCTTGGTAGAAGCTTGGCCTGAAGTAGCCATGAAACTGCGGTAAGTTCAGAAATTGGTGACTAAATTTCGCGAAGGTGAGAGAATGAGTTTTGAAAGAAGTGCATTGGAAGTGAACTACAAAAATCTCAATAAAATTCGACAAGACAATGTTTAGCGTATTGGGAACCTTATTACTGAATACAGTATAACGACCTAGCAATAGGAAATATTGCAAGACAGACAGGCCTTAAAAAACGCATAGTACACCGAATTCTTTCACACGAGCTGAAATGTACAGTATATTGTCGTGTACTAACAAACAGTAGTGCATACCTATATGGTTCATTAGATTAAAAACAAATTTTATAAAACATTTACAAAATGAACTTTTTTATGGTTTCTCTTTCGAGTATTCCATGTTATAGCAGAATGTTACTATACGCTACAAAAATCATATTATTTGAATTTTATATATAATAACATTATTTATGGAATTCTATTAATCAATGCTTTATGCACTGAAAGTATCTAAGTATTTTATTAAACTCTGTGTACAGTATATACAATATATACATAGAACTATCTGGGAAGACAGCAGACTGGGAGATTGAAGTCGATGGCGACGGGAACAATTCGGAACTGTGCTGCAATAGAATATGAACACGACGTGCAATAGATAATCTGCCAATCCTTGCATAAGGCACTGAAAACCCACTATCATTTGCCATTAAAATTTGTGACCTTATTCTTTAATTTTATTAAGTTACTTTTATTTCAAACTTTTCCAAAGCAACTCTTATACTACTAGGGAATTCCCTGGTTGCCATGAAGATATTCTAAAAGTAAAACGGAATTCTTGGTTACCAGGAAACCACGCAGTTTCGGAGAGGGAGTCAGGGAGAAGGAAAGTTTGAGGGGAATTTCCGTGTACTTGACCTACTTATGACGTGGCGCGCTCTGATTGGTCCACATCAGAGATGAGAACAGAGCTAAATAAATTCAAACTAATTTATCTAGGTCATTGCTAGGTGTACCTGCAATGGACCACAATAGGCCCCGTCTTCCCTTCGATCCAGTGCTTCATTTTCCGGCGAACTTCCAGACAGGTCGATATTCTCGTATTGTCGATTTCGCTCCACGACTGGAACTGATATTGACGCAGAAGTCGCAGTTCTCTCTCCTGCGAACAATAAAGAAGAAAGGCAGATTTCTACGTAGAATATATAGCAATCATCAATCTTATCCATAGTTGTTGTTGTTTTTATGCTATTGAATATTTATAGTCTGGCGGTATAAGTAGGCAGGGTGGTAGATATATTTTGTCCACTGGATATATAAGTCTATCCAGAGAATTAGCTTTAGAAGAAGTACGGGATCCACTGTATAAAAGAGATCGTCAGATAAGCCGATAGTAGTTTTTCATACGAAATGTCATGATTTATTGGAATGATAACGCAGTAGACTGATAAAACATGGTGTGTTTTACAAAATTAATTTTTAATTTTGTTTGCTTTTTAATACAAAATAATTTTATTTCATTCCATTCAATTCTATTTGTCTTGATTCGATTAATTTTCAGAGAGAAGTGATAATGAAAAGAGGAAAAGGAGATGACATAGTGAAGGGCATAGAGAGAAGTGCAGAGTGAGGAGAGAGAGAGAAAAGATAAGAGAGAGAGAGAGAGAGAGAGAGAGTAAACGAGAGGATGAGTGACAGAGGAGAGAGAGAGAAGAAAAATATAAGAGAGATAGAGAGAGCAAAATAGACGAGAGAAGGAAGAGAGTCAGAGGAGAGCAAGAGAGAGAGAGAGAGAGCCAAATAAGGGGTAGAGAGAAGTGGATTATGAGGAGAGAGAGAGAGAGAAGAAAACAATAAGAAAAAGAGGGAGAAAAAAGATAAGAGAGGATGAGAGAAAGTAGGGAAACATAAAAGAGAGGAGAGAGGGGGAGGGGTAGAGAGAAGTGGATCATGAGGGGAGAGAGAGAAGAAAGAAAGGGTGAAGAAAGGAGATAAGAGAGAGAGAGAGAGAGCAAAAGAGAGGATGAGAGAAGGGAGAGAAACATAATAGAGAGTGGAAGGGGTAGATTGAAATGGATCATGAGGAAAGAGAGAGAAGAAAGAATATAAGATAGAGAGATTAAAAGAGAAAGAAATAGAGTGAGAGAGAAAGAGCAGAACACAAAAAGAGCATGCTCGTTGACAAAGTAGTATAAGTTTGCCATTAAATTAATCGATAACATTGATTTGTAACTCACATGTTCAACCCGGAATATTCTCATTACATATTCAGCAGTGCTGTAGGAATTGTCCAACCAGACGTCAATTCCTCCATATCTTCCATGACTGTTGTGCCAGTACTTCTCACATTGTTGCTGAACAAAACGGACGGGAAATGCATACATGTGAGAGAATAATTTACATCAAATAATCATTTTGTGCATCTTTGTGCTATTATACAGTATTAAAAAATTATGGTGACAACAGTTAACAATGTCTCTCAAAAGACCAAGCTACGTATCCTAAATGCACAAATCTTCCCAATTTCCACCTATGCATGTGTGACACGATCTGAGTCATAAGATGAAAGTAAGATAATTGCTTTTGAGCACACGTTACCGAAGAATTCTGGATACTACGATGGAGGAATGAAGAAATCGATTACGAGCTGGATGTACAAAGTGAGTGATCTTTCTTCATCTTTAAAAAACAGAAAACGACGTCCTGTGTACATGCAACAAGACGAAATAAAGAAAAATCATGGAAGCATATCTTAATCATCATCATCATCACTGATGCCGTCCTCTTTGAGTTTGGGCGACAAAGGATGACCATAAGTAAGACACTTCTCTCTATTTTCTTCCATCATTCATACCGCCCTCTTCGAGTTTGGGCGACGGAGGATGACCTTTATTGTCCAAATGGAGCACACCAGCGTTTCATCACTTTTACTTTGAGACTTCGACTTATATGCTTATCTTTCCAGATGGGGTCTTATATCTGTTCTTACTTTCTGCTTCGCCATCTCTATCCTGCACCTGACGTAATTAGTCACCGCTTTGTAGGACCCCAAGAACTTCAAAACATTTACTTGTTCAACACACTGTCCTTCGAGTATTACAGTATATTAAATCTATCCTTTCTTCTTTCCGGCTATCACAATTACCTTCGTCTTCTTCGCATTTATTTTCATATTTGAGGCCTCGATTTCTCTTGCTAGGTCGTCAAGGTACTGTCTTCATCCTTCCTCTGTTGTTACATTTTTCCAAGTGAAAAGAAGAAGGTATAAACCAAAGTAGAGGGCAGAGATAGAACTGTTAAGGAGGTGTTTGGTACCATGGAGCGAGCCAGAAGAATGACAAAAAATAGAGAAAGATATCGTGCTACCATAAGAGTAGCCATGTTCGCATCACAGTCTGCTTCCGAGAGAGAAATAGAGAGAGAGAGAGAAGTCCAAACAACCAATTATCCTACAGTATATTTAAGTCAAGTGACAAATAATTCAGTGCAGAGCACAACCAGTTTAGAGCTCAATCAAACTCATAGTATAGTTGAGGTTTGTACGTTTCTATAGGGTATGTATTTCAACCATTATTTTTCTTCGTCGATTTAATTAAAAAGAAACTACTTAATAACTGCGAGTTATCATGCAGCCATCTCGGAGGAATTTTGCATAGTTCCGAGTCACAAAAAATATTAGAGAGTTATTTTTAACTCATACAAAACACAAAAAATGAAATGGGCATGACACGACATGTGTCGCGTGAGGTCTCTAAACATCAGACCATGAAATCAAAGAAAAGCATAATAAAAAAGCTTTTCACTCAATTTTGTTTAAATATGAAATATATGTATTTGAGCAATTTTTAAAAAGATTTTAAATGATTTTGAAAAATCCCTCCTAAAATGGGATGGTAGTATTTTTAGTCGCAAACCTCGAAAATAAAACCGTTGCCACACGCCTGATTCCTCTATATCGAACACAAAAAGCTAACGACCATTCCTCTGGGACCGCCAATATTCTGTGTTGTCATTCTGGTAATAATAGGTCAAAAGGTCACGTCAAACCGCGCGGCATTCTTACTTTTTCCACATCTTTTTATGTAGTATTTAATTTACATATATTTTTAAAATCTAAGTTTGCTTTATTTGTAACAAAAACCCTCCAGCGGATCTTTTATCTATGTAGAGTAACGAATTCGATTTTTTGTTGCAATTTGAAACAAAACGGAGTAAGATTATTTTCTGTCTAGAATCGGGTACAGCATAGCCTAACCTTTAGCATGAAATAATAATTGTGCAAAAATGTAACCATTCCCCATAATAGGAATCTTTAAACCAGAGTAGTATAGGAAATCAAACATGAGGTTTATGTAAAGATAACATAAAAGACACTTAGGCGTTATTCATAATGATGACATTGAGGGGGGTTAAAGAGCAAAGACGGCGTCTCGTTCGGTTAGGTAATACATCAAGGAGATGGCAGTGAATCCCAAACCACAAAAGGTCTGCCGGTAGGCAAGTTCAGTTCGAGCTATCGGGCAAAGCTCTTTGAATGCATGAGTTTAGCGAAGACAATAGCCATTTCCAATGGGTTCCCTCTCACTGTGGCACTGCGCAGAATGAGGATGCAGATAGAATCGCTGATGAGGCGTCAAAACTGGACCACACCAAAGCGACAATCGGCCTTGATACATGCAAGAAGCTTGCCTGCGAAGAAGGAGGTACTCAACGGATTGTCTCATCAGGAGGCAGTCACCGTTTACAAGACTCGAGTTGGCAGGCTCACCAGTACGAGAGAGAGATAGAGCGAAAAAGAGAGAAAGAGGGAAAGGGAGAGAGAGAGAGAGAGAGTGAAAGAGATAGGGAGAAATAGAGAGAGAGAGATGGAGAGAGAGTGAGGGAGAGAGAGATTGGGGGGAAAGAGAGGGAGTAAGGGAAAGAGGGAGAGAAGGAGAGAGGGAGAGTAGAGGGATATAGAGTGAGAGAGGAAGTAAGGCAGAGAGGGGAAGGAGAAAACGAGAGAGAGAGAGAGAGAGGTGATTGACGGAAACACTTCTTGACCATGGGATAAGCGGTACAATGAGTGGGTTTCCATGAGGTGGGCTCTTTCGAAATGCTTTTATGGCTACTGTAGTTCGGCCCTGTGCACTATTCTTAATATTTACGGCTGCTTTCGATTTGTGTAATTTCCGGTTAAGGTATGTGTCATCGCCCCAAACTCCCGGAAGATAGAAAAAAGAGAAAGATAGATAGAGACGGGGAGAGATAAAACAGAGAACAATAGAGGACTAACAGAACGGAAAAGAGCAAGATAAGTGACAGAGAGAAGAAAGAGAAGAGAGAGAAAAGAAAGAGAAAGATCGAGGAAGAAGGCGATATAGGGAAGACAACGAAAAAGGATTGAGTGACGGGGAAGAGAACGAGAAAAGTGAGAAAGGAGATATGAAGGAGGAGAAAGAAAAACCATATGAGGTCTAAGGAATGCAGCACTTTGCCTACCGGAATAGGAAACACCTCCGCCGCGAGAAGGCGGCTGCATGGGTCAGGGCTGCTTCCGATTTTGTAGATTATGTCGTTCGACTCTAAAAATCTCACAAGAATTTATGATTTCGTCACACCTGGAATCTGACCAATTATAATGATGACATTTATTTAGAGTGTAGAAATGTACTGTATTAACCGCGGAATTTCCTCTGCATTGCATTGTAACATAGTGACATCAAAAAATCCACTAAATGGTAGTTAACTAACGGGAAAACCACACTTAGTTCAAAGAACGGAGTTCAACTGAATCAACAGGTCGCATTCAGCTCTTTTGAGTACTAATTTATTTTTTACAAAAAAATATTATTTGAGCCTAACCGAATCAGTTGTGTTTTTAAATGATCCGCGATTCTATTTCCTCCCTAAGCGCAGTGGCGGCGCCAGCATAGGGTGAGCCATACCTCAAATTCCAATGACCTGCCATCCGCCCTGCCTCAAATTCCAATGACCTGCCGTCCGCCCTGCCTCAAATTCCAATGACCTGCCGTCCGCCCTGCCTCAAATTCCAATAAACTGCCTTCCGCCCTGCCTCAAATTCTAATGACCTGACTGATTTATTCTCGAGAAAATTTTTATGATGCATAAAAATACGGCATTTTCAATATATAGTATTCGTTTATCATATTGACCTGGCACGATATTAAAGCGCCCTGACCATGACCTGCTACATTTTTAATGCTGGCGCTTCTACTGCCTAAGCGGTGGTAAATTATACGGGAAGTGTAGTAAAATATGAACTGAGCTAAATCTTTTTACTATATATAAGATTCAAACAATGCGTACTCTAAAATACGAGGTCCAGCACTAAACATGTTCTAAACTGGAACGGTAATCCGGGATATTTGAAATAAAATTTCCAATTTATCATTTAATTGCGTCAGTCAAATAAGATCACTAATGTACATATAGTTAGGAATACTTTAGACTATTTAAAAAAAATGTATGAGATAATAGTTGGTAAATAATGACAAAAAGTTTAGCCATAAGTAGGAGAATGAGAGAGTAGTTTTATTTAAACTATACACCACATAACAGTATATTTAACACCGTAACATTGCGACTAGACTATGCAACTCCAGATGGGATGCTTTTTCCTCAGAGAACACAATTTCATATCATATTCTGTTGTCCTAATACAAACTGAGTACACACCTAACATGAGATAGAACTGTATTGCAAATAACGTATACTGAAAGTAAGGTAGAATGTTCTCAGAGAAAATGTGCCCCTGGTCCATCACTTACCCGAGCGTGTTCGAAAAGATTGGTCGTCACAATGATCGTGTGTACTTGATGTTGCCAAATCATTCGCCAGAAATCCCCAATAGTCTTCACATTGGGACCTGTCGGGTTTGGAAACGCAACACAACAGAGAAGTTTTAAAAGCGTTTACAGTCAGAATAACTTGCACGCAGTTATAGATTTTGGCCCTTGTGTAGTGAATTTCGACTAGGTGCCTAGCTAATATTGTCTTTTATAAATATAAAAATAAAGTGATATAGAAGAAGCTTGTGTATTCTGGAACCAGACAGAAATTGACCTAAGATTATTTAAAAATAAGCAAAATAGAGAAAAATTAGAAAATGACTCTTTAACTACGGTATGTAAGTATTAAAGATAAATATTCTATATAAAAATATATTATTTTGCCTCTTTTGACCCCCGGATTGATTACAGTTACATCTTTATATACTCCCCTATTTCAACGTACCACATACTGCAGTCTGATTGGACGACCTACTTATGACGCCACCAATTGGGATTTTTCTAATCTATAGTTAGGTGATCCAGAGACTGCACAACTATTCTTCTCTCTTTCATTTACAACTTCTCACGCTTTTCACTTTTTCCTTTCTGTTCATGCCT
>JAUYWV010146656.1:0-10305 GCA_032274565.1 Nematoplana nigrocapitula | reverse complement strand
TATGATTACCGATGTGACATTTCAATACAATTTAGCATGTAACTAACAATGCATATGACACAACCAACTATGATTACGAAGGCAGATTGCCTAATGCCTTGCCTTGTATGATACAACAAGCAACGAATGGTACACAGTATGATTTCCCTCTGCCACAAATTTATAGCATTTTTTTGCCACACCACAAAAAACATTACAAAATGCGCCGGACACTGTCTGTGTAATATGTAATATATATTTATATTTTTTTATGAATAGCTTTATTCCTTATCTCTTTACTTTCAATTGACAATGTTCATTTTTTAAATGTTGGCAGCTTGAAAATGTCCTTATATGTCAAAATTAGGTGCCTGTATATACTTAGTTCTCCTTTCTATTCTAATGCCTTTACTTTATTTATCAAAATTGGTAAGCATATTTATAATTATGAGTTTACTTTATGAAATATTAGTTAATGTACTTATTTTATTTTTGTAATAAAAACAGAGCATATATGTATATATATATATATTGATCTATCTAGATTATGTATTTTGAAAAAATAAAGAAATTAAAAGGTTTTATATAAAACATTTTTAAACAACATATGACTATTATTATTATATCACATTTCTTCACTAAACTTAATAATGGTAAATAGTCCTTTATTTAGTTTAAATATTTGACCCTTTTTATTGACATTGAATATATTAACTATAAATCTTGGTATAAATGATTCAAATGAAACAATGGTAAGATTATTATTATTATATTTTTTAGTTTGGGAAACCATGTCATTTTACTATGAAGACAATGTACTGAAGTTTGATGATAGTCGAGAAATTTGTTGGGTTGGTGTAGTTCAGGCTATGCCGCCAGCGACTAAGAAGGACAAACCTGATGCTGATGACAAGGAAAACCAAGCAGATGCTTCAAAGGATGACACAGCAGATACATCAATAGTTACTTTTGATGTGAAAGACGTGAATGACTCTGATGATTCCTCATCCTCTTCTGATGATGACAATGAAGATTTCAAATATACTCCTCAATTTCAACAGGTACACATCTTTGCAATAGTTATCAATTACATTTTAGGTAATCTAGGTATACTGGGCCACAGGCTCATCTTGTGATAGCCAATCACAGCCTCTATCGGCTTCACCATGTCCATGCAATACTATTTTCGTGTATATGTAGCTTTTGACGAAGCTTGTACATGTGTTTTTCTTTTGTTTTTTGAAAACAGACTTGTACATCTTTTCCCAGCATAATTTTCCTATCAACAATGAAAGACAGTATATTTCAAGCAAAAAGGCTATGAAATGAGTATTTTGTTGAAAACTGACATGATGTGTTTCCAAATTGGGACTACCTAAAATACCATTATTATCTGTGATGTTCTTAAGATGCCACAAGAAAATTTACATTTTGAGCTACATTTTGGTTATATTTTTTACTTTTTAGATGGGGTGAAAATAAGTCCAAGACAATTCTCGAGGTTGTCTGAAAGTTCATATTCTGTGCATTTTAATTTTAACACATGTGATGTTTCCAGTGTTTCAAAATTCTCTTCATTTTATGCCACACTGACTTGTGTGTTCTTACACTTTTGCCAGTAAACTGAGCACAACTGGGTAAGAGAAGTTCTATAGCAGCCACACTCTCATTGGGTGTGTGTGGCCTGCTCCAATGGGCAAAGTGCTGCATTTCCTGGAACACACAGTACTACAGTCTCTCCTTCTTTTCTCTCCTATCTCCCCTCCAGAATAGTCTATCGAATATTTTTTGAAACTATATTATATTTTTTACATTTTCATTGATATTGTTTGCCAACCTTTTATAATTTTAAAATATTTTTTACTCTTTAATAGGCGTTTTTGGTTGTGAATCGAGAATTTGAATGATGAGACATAATAGTTTTTGAGGTTACCAATCCTAAAAAAACATTTTTTAGGTCTTGGCAATTTCTCTACTCGCCCTCTTTCTCTCGATCTCTATCTTCGTTCTTTCACTCTTTTAACTCGCTCTCTTCTTTCTCCTCTCTTCCTCTCGTTCCCTCTTTTCTCTCACATTCACACTCTTCTCTCTCCCGTTCTCTTCTCTATTTCTCCCCTCTTTGATTTTCTCATTTTTCCTCTCTCTCCCCCTATCTTCCCCTCTTTTCTCTCGCTATCCAATCTCCCCCCTTCCTTCCTCACTTTCTCCATCTATTTTCTCTCGCTTTCAACCTTTCTTTTATCTATTTCTCCCTCGCTTTCTCTCTCTCCCGCTTTTCTCTCACACGCACTCTTCTCTCTCCCGTTCTCTTCTCTATGTCATCCTCTCTTTTTACTTTTCTCAAATTTTTTGTTTTACCCAAGCGCTCCGTAGATAAACGCCGGGCTAACCGACCAGTGGGTCTGTTCGCCCGATGCCTCCAATAAATCGTTCCAATTGATTGGGGGTTTTCCCAGAGTCTCGTAGAGGCTGAAGAGGGTCTCCAGAGACGCGTCCAATGGTGGGTCCAGACCTGGCACAAGCAGAAGAGGTGCTCGATGGTCTCCAATCCGCCGCAGGCCTTCCTTCTTTCCTCACGGAGATCGGGGCCCCCTCGACCGGGAATTACACCAAATAACACAGCACGCTATAAAATGTATTACTATGTGTCCTATTTCTATTTTTAATTACTGTCTAACGTCGCTCGCATCTAGGTGAATGTGTTGTGGTGGCTGCATGCCGACGGTGTTTCAGCGTCCCGCGATCAGGGCATGCCGGAGGAAGTGTCTGGGAATCTGTTGACCCTCTGCGATCGCAGCTTCACCATCTCCGACATGGTTATGCGGAAAGGCTCAACAGAGCGCATCGGGATTGTGACCGGAGTCCACATGCGGGCCCACGTCGAGTTGATCGGGCTGGATAAGATACTGCTCGATGTCGACTGCAGTCTACTCAACCAGGAGGTGATACATTGAGCATTAACCTTGTGAAAATGAATTGCTCCTTCGTAAGTCGGTAAATAATCTAATAATAAACGAATTATGCCTATACGGCAGTATTTCCTGGACAACTTTCCAATCAGTGCAGAAGATTGCATATCAGCATTTGAAAGACGGGAGATGTTTGAATTCATGTCGTGTCTGATTGTTTGCTATATACTGTATATTCGTTTCGATACTCCTCTGAAACCACTAGACCTCAGTTTCTGAAAATTTCCACACAAACACGCAGACACCGACGAGTTGAATAAATGGCTACTTTTAATTCCAAAATTTGACGCATGTTTTGCGGATATTTACGATTATTGGTCCGCGAATGTACAGTGATAGGGGAAATATTTGAGTGACGGATAAAATGTTCTGCAACTCCTATCTTAACGTGATCTTGTCCTCTTTCAGTGGATAGAAAATTGTGTGAATATATTGATCAAGCGTTGCGCGCGCGCAAATTTTAAATTTACCGAGAGAGAAAGTCAACTGGTGTGCTCATGTCGCTGTTTCTATAAAGTCTATTTTTAGCCAGATTGTAATGCCGTTTCTTGAGTTTCCGTCGAATAGAGCATGTTCCTAGCTTTGGTATGGTACAAAATAATGCCCAGATTTTAAATTTTAGATGAAATTAGGAAGAAATGCCGCATGAAATATGCCATATAAAGTACTATATACTGATAAATTTTTTCTTGTCTCACATTAGAAATATATAAATTATGTATAAAAAAATCATGATTTATGGGACACGCGGTACATCTACATTAGTTTCTTGAACGATGATCTGTGTTCTTTCCTTTCCAGACTTTGTTTGATTTGCTACTCGATTGTGTATATACAGGGTGTACCAGAAATCACCGTCCAGTTTAAAATCAAGCATACATATCATACAAGCATACATCGATTCATATAGCCAATAAAATGCATACAGCCCTTAAGATTCATTCATAATGAGAGGTTTAAAATTTGAATTCAAAATCAGGAATTGATTTATTAAGTCACTGTTCATTTGTCATCATTTTTCGAACTAACATGGCGCAAAAACTGACTTTGCAACAGCGCATTTATTGTGTCAAACGTTCTACGCCATAGGCAATATTACATATGTTTGTCGTGATTATGAAGAAGAATATAATGCAACTGTCCGACGGCATACTGTAAGAGAAATAATAAACCGGTTTGAAGAAAGAGGAAACCTTGATGACAGACCCAGATCGGGGCGTCCGCCATCTAAGACTCTGAAGATAATTGTAATCAAGTAAGGGAAGTCGTAATACAGAGGCCTCAAAATTCTTTGCGACATATTTCCGGTGAACTGGATATATCAGTGAACACTGTGAAGCGTGTCATTCATAAACTTGGATTTAAATTATGGCGTCCAAGATTGGTGCAAGAACTGACGGAAGACGACCCGGACAGGAGATTACAATTTTGTGAGTTGTTTCTGGAAAGATTCGAGAACAATTTAAACATTTTTTGGACCGATGAAGCAGAGTTCAAATTGAACGGTGAAATTAACCGCCACAACTGCGTTTTTTATTGTGACGAGAATCCGTATGTTACTTTCGAAAAATCGGTGAACAGTGCAGGTATCATGGTCTGGGATGGTGTAAGTCCAAGAAGGACTATTGGACCGTATTTCTTCCCAAATACGGTGACAGATGAAACTTACTTACATATGCTAAACACAATATATGCTTGTCCACAATTTCATGGCGTTGGTGACGGAGAAGAAATGTGGTGGCAGCAAGACGGCGCTCCGACACATTATGCAATTGCAGTTAGACAATGCCTCAATGAGAAATTCCCAACCGATGGATTGGTCGACGTGGTCCGGTTGAGTGGCCCCACGAAGTCCAGATTTATCCCCTATGGATTTTGGTGTGTGGGGATTATTAAGGAATCCGTATTCAAACATAACCGTCAAATTCGAGACATTGAACATCTTCAGGAATTAATAATCGCCGCTTTCCAGTTGTTTGATGAAACTTTGTGTTACAACATTTGTGCTTCGACCCATGAACGAATTCGTCAATGTCAACAAGAAAATGGTGGCCATTTTGAAAATAAACGATTATGAACCCATCTACGACATTTGTGATTTCTGAATTGCACCCATGTATTAAAATTATATTATATTAAATTTGGAATAATAGCGTTCTTAAATTTAAACTGGACGGTGAATTATGGTATGTGGATGTTTCTGTTGGTCTGTGTGTCTGGACAAAAACTGTCCTAAAATAGCATGATTGTCTTTCAAAGGATTGCAAGCACTGACCGGGCGAGTTGGTGACTGGGATCAGCATGTGACACTGTCACATATTAAGTCATGTTTAGTTTTTTTCTTCCAACCGATAATGTAACTCTTGGAATTTTTTAATAGATGGATTGTTGTTCATTAGGTGTTCACGTTTAAAGCTGTCATTTCTAATGAAGTTTGTATTTTTACATTATATTAAACTACTTATAGTACTATAGAATGTAGCAATGCTAAAAATTGAAATTAACGTGAGAGTGATTTTTCCAGGAATTTTATTTTAAACTTATTGGTATGAGAAGGGAGGGAAAGAGGACGCATCTTCGGACTCACCGGTCCTTGGTCTATGGGGTATCTATTTTCTTGTCCAGCCCTTCACCGATTCGGGATATGACCGCGTTGTGTACGAGGATTGGATCGGCAGAATTGTCGATGTGCGAGTCGAGGTCATTGTGAGATTTGTAGACGGAGCAAGGTGGGTGTCTATTGTGTGCTGTTGGAGTAGTATAGATAGAATATAAATGGAAAATCTCTCTCTTTGTTTGTTGTCCGATCAGAGTGCGGTTGCACGGGGATGACTTTGAAGACTTCTTCCAGACGCAGTCCGACGTTTGGCAGGACCTGGTGATTCGGGGCCAAGTAGTGCGGGGCGATGCCCGAAAACTGCGAACCCGGTCCGCCCAGTTCATCGCCGAGACGGAGCTGCACAATCCGAGCTGGCTGCGAGGACTCCGCTCGAAACAGATGGTCAGTCTGTTCATTGAGGAGGTGTTGCCCAGCGAGTACCTCATGGAGTGGCTGTTCACTAGGTAGGCAGTGGCGTGCTGAGGCTTCACGTGTAAAGGTTAGTTGGTGATCGCATTGCTTAGTCCTGCAGGAAGAGAGGGGTATAAAGAGAGGGTAGGGAGAGTGTTAGAGAGAGAAGGTAGATAGAGAGAGAATGAGTGTGTGAGTGAGTGAATGAGAGAGAGAGATTGAGTGAATGTGTGTGTGTGTGTGTGTGTGTGAGAGAGAGAGAGAGAGAGAGAGCGGGTAGGGAGAGGGAGAGTGTAGGAGATGGCAGAGAGAGTGTTATATGAAAATGAGTGTGTGTAAGAGAGAATGATGAGAGAGAGAATGAGTGAGTGAGAGATAGAGAGTGAGTGAGAGAGAGCGAGAGAATGAGTGAGTGAGAGAGAGCGAGAGAATGAGTGACTGAGTGTGTGTGAGAGAGAGAGAATGAGTAAGAGAGAGAGAATGAGTGTCTGTGAGAGAGAATGAATGTGTGTGAGAGAGAATGAGAGTGTGTGTGGGAGAGAGAAGGCGTGTGTGTGTGGGGGGGGGAGAGAATGAGTGTGTGTGGGGGAGAGAGAGAAAGAATGAGTGTATGTGTGTGGGAGAGTGAACGAGTGTGTGAGATAGAATGAGTGAGTGTGTGAGAGAGTATAACTGTGTGTGTGTGAGAGAGAGAGTGAGAGTCTGTGAGTGATAATGCGAGTGTGAGTGTTACTGAGAGAGTGTGAGTGAGAGAGCCGGTGGGGAGAGTGTTATATATAGAGTAAGAAGAGTGTTATAAAGAGAGAGGGCAGGGAGAGTGTTAGAGAGAAGATAGGGAGAGGGACAGAGCGAGGGGGGTAGGGAGAGAGAGAGAGAGAATGAGTTAGTGATAATGAGAGAGAGCGGGTAGGGCGAATGTTATATATAGAGAAAGGGTAGGGAGAGTGTTATAGAGAGAGAGAGAGAGGAGAAGGGGAACCGGAGAGCAGGTAGTTGAGAAAGAACAGAGATAAACGTAAATGGGGGCTAACGCGGCTAATTGTGTTGTTTGTTGTTGTGGTCCAGGTCAAACCAGTCTGCTCTACCGCCTCAAAAGAGACTCAAAGGCGCCAACTTGAGGAAGGTTCGCAGTATGCACCCTTATCATTGGCACGCTTGTCATTTTGGGGACATCTGGCACTACGAGCTTCAGGAGAGCGACAATATACTGTCCATGTAAGTTGTTGTTCAAGGAATATGTTATTATTTTCTTCCTTCAGTCCGAAAGCAGTGATAGCCTTGTGTTTAGACGACACTAAGACATCGGGAAGGGATTTCAGTGGTTGTAGAGAAAGTGAAGGGAGTTCGCAGAGAGTCTTGCCTGTTCTCAGTGCTGAGGAAAGGACTGTAGGTACTCTGGTGAAGCATGAAGTGAAGGTTTCTGTCCTTCCAAACTCCGCGAACTGAGTAAACCGGTTCAGAAAGTCCAACTGTTCACGTCTGTATGCTGGACAGACCTTCCAGTTGTTCGCTCCCCATTTTGATGGTGGCGTTACTGCTACTCTTTGCTGGCAGAGGCCAGCAGGGGAAAGAAAAGGTCAAATCAGTGAGGGAAGTGAATAAATGCCCTCATTTTTTGTTGCAGGGAGAAGAACGTACGTCGAGAAGAGCTGTTGTACAGGATTCTGCGTCGAGGAGCTTCGCACGGCTTGGAGAGACTGACTGTGGAGAAGGACTATCCGGCCGCTACCAAGCCGAAAAAGAGTTGCTTTGAGGCTTCGAACTGCGACGGTGCTGGGGCGATGGAGTGCCAGTCGAACGGAAATGCCAGAGGGGCTGCTGTACAGGGGAGAGTAAGTGGTGCTGGTGGAATTCGTTGATCTGGGATGATGGACTCAATTATTGGATAATTGTTCGATTGATTTGATGATATATTTATTGATTGATAGGCTAATTGATCGATTGATTGATGCAATGATTGACTGGGTAGGCTAATTAATCAATTAATCGATTAGGCTGATTGATTTATTCTTTCCATCATTATTGATTCCTTGATTGATTGATTAAGCTGATTGCTTGATTGGTTCGTCTGATTGATTAATTGGTTGCATGATTGATTAGGCGATCGATTGTGTTCAATGATTGCTTGATTAGGTCGATTAATTGATGATTCTATGATTTATCGATTAGACTGATTTATTTATTTATTGATTGTTTCAATGAGTGATTAGGTTGGTTGATTGATTGATTAGTCTGATTAGCTAATTGATTTGATGATTGTTTAATTATGTTGGTTTATTGATTGTTTCATTTTCTGATTGATTCAATGATAGATATATTAGGCCGAATTATTTATTGATTCAATGATTGATTGATTAAGTTTATTGACTAATTGATTGAATAGGCTGATTGACAAATTGATTGGTTGATTAGGACTATGTATTGGTTGATTCAGTTATTGATTTATTGGTTGGGTTTATTGACTAATAGATTGATTAGGCTGGTTGACAAATTGATTTATTGATTAGGCTTGTTGATTAAAGTTGCCTGTCACTGAAAGAATTCCCCGCCTGCCTCTGTCTAGGTGCTGCCAGCCGGCATTCTGACGAGACGTCGTCCCTTAACCAGCCTCACCAGTCGACACCATCGCCTCGCGGCCCAGCGGGGGGTGGCCAGTCGGAACCGGTCCAACAACGCCCACCAGGAGGAGGGGGAGGATGGCCGGCCCAGATCCCGGCAAACGTCCAGCACAAGTCCCAGTGCCGGCGGCGACGAGATCTTCCAGCTGGACCATCTGCTGCCTCTCCGGGCCGGACAGCGGGTCTCGGTGGGCATTCTGCTCACCAAAACCAATGTGGATGTCACGTGGCAGGACGGAGAGGTGGAGAGGGCGATCCCGGCAACGGACTTGGTCGAGGAGCGCTACACCATCGACGATCACGACTTCTTCCCAGGGGACTTCGTCTCCAGCAAGACGGGTGAGTTCCAGAGGCTCAATGAGGAGGAGGAGTACGGAGGTGGAAGAAAGGTTCTTATTTGAGGACCCTGCCGCCAAGCATGTCAGTCAGCCGTGTTCTGACAGATCGCCCTTAGAAATAGAAGCAGCTCCTTGGTCGTTTTGGTGCTAGGTTGAGCGAAAGAATGACCGAAGATGTTTCTGAGTTCCTCGCAGTGCTGTGAACTGTCGTCATTGAGGATGTGATCCATGGTTGTCCTCCTCCTAGCAGAACTCACATTTGCATTCTTCCTCCATTCCTAGTCTGTGACGATAGGCCTGCCCTTGGCCAGCAGAGAGTGACCAGTCCGGACCTGAGCTATTATCTGCTGAGGCTCTTCTCTTCTTGAATACCTCCCCATTCTGCGAAGTCTGATTTCTCCCTTATTCTTGATGGCCGTCTTGATAATTTTTAGAGCAATATCTCCTTGTTTCCTTTGCGATGCCGTCTGCTTTCCTCATTCCCATCGATCCATATGTGACCCGGGCACCCACTGTATCGTCATGTTACTTCAGACTATGTCCGTCGTTTTTGATGCGTTTGGCTCTGTGGGCCCTCTTGAAGGCTGTGCACGACTCCTTTGATTGTCTAGCAGGACAGTTGCTTACCTTACCACCCTTCATTGATCCATTTTCCTGATAAGATGATCAGATAGATCCACCACCGCTTTCAGTTCAGCGTTGTAGCTGCTACTGATGACCCCAGCTGGTCCTTTCGTGCCGTCAGACCATACTTTCGCCGTATGTCTGATTCTCGCAAGTCGTGGAGATAATCTTGTTCATGTTGGTTTCGGCATTCTTGTGACCTTGGAGCACGGAAACTCCAACTTAAAAAAATATGAAAATATGTATTATAATATTTAGATACAGTAGATACATATGGACAAAATATAGGTATACAATTATAGTGCTTGTCCTCTGGAAAATTTACTTGCACCCTGTGCAGTGCTGGTTCAGCCCGCGGTATATAACGCTGAGCGGTATTTTAGAAAGTTTCTGCGTTTTTGCGTTTCGGTTGTTCGCTTCACCCAATACTCAACGCATACCGAATTGCATTCTCTTCAGAGACCCCAGAACTACAGTAGATTCGGCAGAAGACGTTTTTGAAGAGCTGTGCTCCCTCCAAAACGAAAAATAAATGTACGGTTTAAAACTATTTTGAATCATTTTGTCCCCTTTTACAGCACTGTCTATACTTTGATCGAAGAAACCGCTCCCATTTGTAGAGGAAAGGCGTATCGCTGGTCCAGGTCTCTGACTATGTTTGCCTTGACTGATCTTTAATCTGAACTCTTTTTTTTGGTTGATCAGCGTTCTTATTTTCAAAATGGGCTGTACCAGCACTGCCACGAAGAAGAGGACATAAAAGGCCG
>JAUYWV010146645.1:0-10306 GCA_032274565.1 Nematoplana nigrocapitula | reverse complement strand
TAAATTTTAATTAGTTAAATTTATATCGTTAAGGTCTCTGTTATATTACAATTTTGCGGAAAAGATGAAAATAAGACAGGATTATTGCTTGAAGTTTGCTAGAGTAGAGAGGAAATTAGTGAAGACAGGGGCAGTCGGAAGAAGAAAATATTCCAATGGGTACACTCACAGCTACTCAGACTAAGTAATTAATAATACTAATGATATACTCCGGTGGGGGACAATATACTGTAAGTCCTGCACACAGAGCCATAGAAAAAAATTATAAACGTATAATTCATTTTTTAAGCTTTTGATTCGCCGGACACGAGAACACTCTACAATTTTGAAGTAAACAACATATTTGAAGCACTCAGATTGTTGGAAGAGAATAAGTCGACAGAAAATATATACCATATGAAGTCCTCAGATAAGTTTTACGAGAGACAAGGAGAGATAAAGCCAATGGTTGGTGAACCAGCGCAAAGAAGTTGAAAATGGACTGTAACACAACCTCGAGAAAATACTTCCAGCCTAGGCAACGCGGCATTAAAGATTAGGAGAACGTCATACGTAATTTGATAGAAAAGTTTACAAGAAATGTTGAACCACGTTATATAGATGAAACCATCGAACACTAGTTCCTGAGATGCCCAAATGAAGAATAAGAATTAGCAGTCACTTAACCCAATGAAATTCACCGAGCAGCACACAGTATTTCATTTATCCAAAAGGGACAAACTTATTTAAAATGAGCATCTGCAGTAATAGCCATTTAAAAACGAAACATTTCTACATTGAAAGCGAATCATTTTGAAATCGAAAGTGAAACAATTGTGATTGGAATGCATTTACGAACCAGCTAACACATTTTAATTAACAAACTATAAATAATCTTATAAACAGAAAAACACTTGTCTTACCTGTTTTTTTCAGAACCGGAAGTAATGCTCATAATTATGCAAACAACAAGTCTATGTTATAATACAAATTCAAAATTCTATGTTGCCGTTCAGAATGATTCGATAAAACTAATTCACAAGATTTCCTTCTGTCTGACTCCCCTATCTTCCAGAAAGATCTACGATGTATGTATTTACCACCGAAGACGCAGAGCTCTGTTCTCCTGACAAAAGAGATATTTGCTACCCATAGATGAATTATTGAAACTGAGCTTTTGTTTGGAAAGTTGTTGCTTAGCAAACAAGCAAGGGGAGGAAAGGGAAAGGGAAAGGGAAACCGCACACTGGATTCGCTATTCCTCCACTTCTGACTAGAAAAGACAATAAATTTCCTGGAATTGTTTGCGGAAAAACTCTACTGTAACATTTACACTATAAAATGTATGAATGCATAGATCGATCGATTGATAGATAGGTGGACCAGTGGCAATCAACAGTTATAAATATATTTAAAATATATGCATTCAAGAGTCGTACGGAACAACCTATATAGTATATTGTAGCCAGTGATCGAAATTAGTTAAGAAATCGTGGCTAATTTGCTATTCCACACGGTCCTACATGTATAAACAAGTTCATTTATTATCATAGCCATAAATCAACTTTCTATATTGTAGAATGTACGCAGTGGTCTGTAAGCCTGGTTACATAGGGACATATATTTCAAAATCTACACTGAAAAATATGTGTAGATTGACACGCTATTTGTGTGATAGTTGTGCTAACTCATATAGAGCTCAGTGTATTTTAACAATATTTAGATGCGTATATACACAACTTAACACAATTTACGCTCTTTAAGTGTGTACATATATATTATTTAAAATGAGAAACTCTTTTAAAGAATTACACATGCTTAGTGTGATTGTGTGTAATTATATTCATATTAACGAAAAGTGTGTAGACTTACATTGTTATGTGTAAAAGTGCACATTGATTGAGTAAAGTAGACTTTCACTCACTTCACTTTTCTACTCCCCTTTCCTTCTTTTCACTCCCTTTTTATTTATATTTTCGTTTCCAACACCTTCCCATATTTAAACAACATTCAGTTGTGAATATGCACAAGTTTACACTCCTACAGTGTACATTAGCCTATATATAAAGCGAGAAATTCATTTAAGAATTGACACATATCTTATGTAAATATGTTAATTTTACACATAATAACCAAAAGTGTGTATATTTACAATACTATGTGTAGAAATACACTTTGTTGTGTACAGTGTATACATTTTATGACATTTGCCACGGTTGATGTTTCGTACATTGTCCATTCTCTTTTTGGCCCTTTTCCACTCCCTGTGCGCGGTTATTTCGAAAACCTTAGGGACGGTTTCGAGGCTTCTTCTCCTCCACTCTGTTCTCGGATTCGCCCCGGGTATTTATAACGTTCCTGGCTATTCATAAGTATGTACAGTCAGGCGTACATTATACCTGATTCACTCCCTTCCATCTGCAGTGCAAAGTGCCAATCAGAAGCCGTAAATTCAAAGTTGTACATTCTGTAGTCCATTTGCAATCCTTACGATTTTTGTTCCGGTTTACGTAATTTCTACAAAACATAGTTACTCGCGTTCTCAAAACACCCCAAGATCATCGTCACATGTTTAACGGGTACCCTACAATAATGTTTCTTTTGCATTTCCATTGTTGATGTTAAGTATAAGAATGTAAACCGATAAAGTAAGTTTTGAAAATATTTTTAAAAATGATTTATATTTTGAAGATTATTTTGTTGTAATAGGTTGCGACTTGATTATGCTTTTAACTGTGTATGTGTCAGGTGTAGCTTGTGGTGTCTGGCATAGAAATCGAAATATAATCTCTATAGTGTCTGGTTATTGGTTTTTGCTTACGTAGCACTTACTATTGATTTTCTAATCGCATATATTGTACCTTATTGGCTTTTAGTATCATATTAGAGACCGCCTCGCTTTACGGCTGCTGTTGTGTTCTAGTTTTGTCCATTCATTATTCAGTTGGATTTGTAATTTTATCGGCAGTTCATTGAAGAATATATCTACAAATATTTTAAAGTGATCTACATACTGAGTTACATATCCCTATATAGTGAGCTACATATACCATATTTTTCTATCTATATAAATAAAAATGTAAATGTTCGTTTGTTAAAAATCCTAAATCTCCGAAAGTTCTTCACCGAATGCTTTGAAATTTTGACACAACGTTGCATTCGAATACGCGCGTTCTTTTCTATACCTAGGGGAGTAGCATAGTCCATCAAAAGTGCATAATTAATAAAAAATGTATTTTAAAACAGATAAATCACATGAGATATTTAAAAAAAGCATACTACGGTTTTAATTTTCTACTAATAAATCTGAGAGTAGTATACCTCGGAATCTATAACTATATTTGTGGTGTCTGTCGCGATGTCCTTCTGTACGCTTATAACTCGAGAACGGAACGTGGCAGAGGGCTGAAAAGGGTCTCAAATGAACAAGCGTAAATAGGTTTCATTTGAAGAGGTCACTTCTACTGTGGTTTAGTTATGACTAGGCAGGTTTTAAGCTGATTAGCCCCCCCCCCCTTGGGATGACCCCTATTAGATCCCAAAAAGTATTTTTCTACTGAATCTTTTGAAAATTTGTTTGTTTCCCGATATTTTATTGCCTTATGTATCCCCCGAGCGAAGCCGGATACCTCCGCTAGTGTTAAATAAATCGCAGTCCCGGTTCAGGCATTGAATGCTCTGTGTCGCACGACCAACAATACCCTTGTATGTGTACTGTACAATGAAACTGATTTGGAGTGCCGGCGAGCGGCTCCTTTGAAAGAGCGAAGCATTCGAGATATTTGCGGTTTGTTTGCCCATCTGATCGAATGGTAAACACATTTTCACCGCAGCAAAGCTTTTCATCTTTTTGTTATAGACAGACGATACATCACAGAATTCATTCTTGATTATATATGCAGCTATGTGAAGACTAGATGTTTGCGTGCGTTGTTGGTAGAAGTAGCCGTTATAATCTGAGAAGAGAGCATTTGAAAGAATACCGCTAACCAAAGGGCAACCGCAAGACCTCATTTTTCGAACTGTCTGTTTATATGAGCTGTCCTATAGGCGTTCTTGTACCATATATACTGTGCTATTGGAAACCGCACGTGTCTATTTCAATAAGACATGATGTTAACCAGCTTGCTTTGCCTGTTTATTTGGAAGCATCTTGTTGGCAAACGATAAATAATCGGAACTTCTAGTAGTGAAAATCGATAGTATAAAGTGTCTAATCAGTGGAAGCACAAACAGGGACTGTTGGTGTAAAACTATACTTCTCAAAGAATTTTAACACTGCCGATCTGTCTATCAATATCGCCGTTCTTGTAACTGATGCTGCGATTTCTCGATTGTTAAAAAGACTATTCAGTATGCGGATCGGATATGAAATGCTGAGGTCTGTAACAACAATCTTCCGTCCTCCTGTACTGCTGCCGCTTGTTTTTAAATAATTTTTAAATATGAGATTACCGCTCTTTGATTTTAAACACGGAACTGCGATATTAAATACTGTGTAAAGGCGACTGCACTACATACTGTATAGCTGAGACTTTAGAGTAAATAGCAGTCAGAAGTTCGTCTCTTAAAAGTTAGTGCATGTAGTTAACTTTTTATTTTACATGACTATAACTAAATTACTCGTCATGAATTCGTTCTGTCGCTAACATCGCACGCTATAGTTTACAATTTAAAACAATAGTAAATGATTATGCATCTTCAGATTATCTAAAAATAGTAACAGGGACATCCGATGACGTCATTAGTGAAATTTGTGACGCCATTAGAGGTCATCGGAATTTCCTGGTACTACTTTTAGATGATCTCTAAAGATATTAATCATCTCCTACTACTTTTAAACAGCCTAAAACCACAGATCCATTGTTTTTTGTTACTGTCTGCGTGGTGTTTGTTTGACAAAAATAGCTCTTCACTGTTCGCTCAACTAGTGTACTGTATCTATCGATGTTTTCAAACGCAGTACATGACTTTTGCTATAGAAATTGCTTCTGAAGACTGCGACTGTAAGGTAATTTTTAACGTTTTCACAGCGAGTTCACTATCACAAACAACGCACTGTATTTCAGGTGTCTTTCTCGTAAAAGGAGGGCCTTAAGTGGCGTTTTTGTAGAGGTATCAGTTTGTAATTTCATACGGCACAATTGGTTGGACTACTATGACACTTTGGAATCATTTATTAAAACTGAAAACTATTCTTAAAACTCTTTGAAGAAGTATGTGCAAAGAAAGAAAAATCCAAAATTCAAAATCCTCGTCATCTTGAACTACTCAAAATGACACATACTATAGCGCGTTTAAATGCATAAAACGATGCGCCTCGTCAATAGCTTTCCCACGATACCATATACGAGACCATACGAGTTCAAATAAGACGAGAAAATGTGTGCAAAAGTTTGGCGGGAGATTAAAAAAAAGAGAGTAAAATCAAAATTTCGCGTGAGTAGGGGGTGTTCCCTGGATGGGAATTTCCATGACCATGACGTTCATCCTCTGATTGGCTGCTCAGATGACGTGCTGCAATCTGATTGGTTGACCTACTTGTGACGTCATCGAATCTATTTATTGGTGATACAGAGGTTGCGGAACTATTACTACTTATGACAACGGAAAGCAAACCCAAGAAGTTAATCTATAAAGGTAAATTGTGTGACTCAAATAATTCGTGTTGTCATTCCGTTTATTTGATAAAACATTCATCTATAGTTTTCCTTTTTACTGTGGTAATTTTCCGTTTACTGACCGACATTTTCAGATAACACGGTATACTGAGTTTTTCCTTATGACTATAATCTACCGATTTTTTACGGTAAAAAGTGGAGGTTAGGAACATAGAATTTACAGATCTTATATTTGCGATATACGGCACACCGCAAACTGGGCATCACTACTTTTTCAACATTAAACAACTATCTATTCGACTATGTTTGGTGACGCGTGATAGCTGAGATGTTTGCTTGACAATCCAGATAAAGCCATTAGTATGTGCTGTAGACTACACTACAGTATACTATCTGTGCACCAGCAGTATACAGTATATCTACTTGACAGAGCGTTAGTGTGAGTGTACGTGTGTGAGAGAGGGGAGGGTTTAGCACACTATTAAACTATGTACCATGCGTGTTTGTAGCTCTACTTTTTGGTAAATCATTCTGAAGATCTACTTGTCACTCTCTGCTTCGTACGGTGGGTGCATTTCATGTTTTTATATACTGTATGTACATGCAGAAAGTGAGTAGTCCTACCTTAAGTACAACTATCCTATATAGCTATATAAAATCGAATTAGCACATGATGTTTATTGTACAGTCCTCTGTGAAACTGTATTAAGTAATTAAGGTAACAACGAGACCTTATTGCACTCCTATATTGCAGATCTCAGATCTTGTCAGAAGATGCACACAATACTTCTTAGAGGCGCATGTTCTGTGCTTTGCATCTTCTCGAATCTCCTTCAGTTTGTTGTCTCCCATTTAGTCTACGGCATCTTCCTCCTCTTCAGAAAACCACTAAATGGATTTGGTTTCCATGCATAAGAAATTCGAGGACACCTCGAAAATCCTCGAATTTTATATTTTGTCCCTAAATATCCTCGAATACTGGAGGAAGTCCTCATATTCTAGAGTGTGTCTCAAACAAAGAGGTTGGAATAAATATACTGGAGTAGACACGTCCATTTAAAGAGAGAGCATTTGCGTGTAATTTGATTGATTGCCCTTTCGGCCAATCAGATGCGACGATTTTCTATTTTAAAAATAACAGTAAAATTTGGTAGGCGTCAAAGCTCTTTGGTAGGCATGCAAGTTAGTGATTAATTTTCTAATACAATGACAGAACACATTCTCGTCGCATTTTGTCTATCTGTACAGTTTATAGAAGCTATAGTTGTCATTTTGCACAAAAATTAACCTAAAATAAATATTAGCCCTTCTGCGATTTTTGCCTACCAAACACCCCAAATCGAAATTGCATGATTTGGCGCGCGTCTCTACTCAGTTGATGTATTCAACCTCTTTGGTCTCAAATTGTTATTTTTTAGTCTTGCGGGTATGACATTAACCTGCTTTATATACTCCGGCAGATTAATGCCTTATTTTGGCCGAACCTTTCATGAAGGACATACAGTTTGATAATAGCCTACTTCATAGTCTATACCTCTAACCAACTAGTGGTTGAAAAAGTTTCAGAGGCCTATCTTTCACATTTTGAATATATTGAATATGTCTTTAACTCATCTAAAAATAATTTTAGACTATATAAATGTATTATAAAAATTGTATAAATAATTATTAACGCATATGAAAATGGGTATAAATTGGTGTCATTTGAAGTTCTGGTAGGTCTATATAAATTTTAACATTGAAAACCTTAAAGTATGTAGAATTTACTTGTTGCATATACAATGTAACAACAATGTAACAACAGTGTAACAACAATGTAATGGTGCAAACCATAAAAAACTCACTTGCCAGCCAGTGATGAATTTAAGTGAATTATAAGCTGTACTTATTCTGTAAAGATATTTCAACTACATTGAGCGGAAACAGTCTGCCAGGACGGTTATGGTCTCTCGAGAAAAGGCTTTAAAAAAGCGAAAGGCTCAAGCTCTTCAGCGGTCAGGGAAATGGAAAATAGAGCATCTCCTGCTAAAAACGCTTGGAAATTAAAGAGGGATCTTTAAAAAGCATGTCTTATTCAATCTTTCAGTGTGTCAAATACATTTCTGTAGATTGAACCGACTTCCTATACTGTCACTTATTTGTTTACCATACCTTTTGTAAACTAGTATTTATCGTTTATTTGTATATGGTCATTGATTAAATTTCATTTTTTGTTAAACATTGCTAAAAACTTAAAATCACCCCTTTCTATGAGAAAATTTGCTAATTTTGAAAAGATTATAAATAAATAAAATCAAAATCCAATAATTTAGCGTCTTTGAATTTTATGGACCAAAAACGGTGGCCTCCCTGATACATACATTACTTTTCAATTTTGTCACTCGTCACTGAATAAAATGCCTTGATAGTACGCCACTACTCTCTGTCCATAGCCGATGTCGTTGTTGTTATTCCTCAAGCGCCTCCAGCACCGCTTTGCGTGGCTTCCTAATCTGATCTCCCAGGTCCCCCAACTCCAACCTCCTCCTCTCCATCTAACCTGCCGGACACGTCCAGATGTGTTCTAGGTCATCCAATTCCTCAGCACATCTCCTGCAGCTGCCATCACCACTCTCTTCGTACCCCAGGCGGCAATCCGTGAGCTCCCTGCTTTGACCTGTCCTCAGTCTGGCCATGCTGACCGCCTCCGCACGACTCCAGCTCGCCTCTTTTACCTCCTTCATTTCGCCGATTTATACTTTCTCGCTTCTCTTGTGGGTCTAAGTCTTCAATTTTGACGATTGTATAATATTGTGACAGCCACTATATAGCTCCATGCATTGCGGCACTACATATTGTAGTTATAGAACATTTGTGGTTTGTCATAGGTAATCTTCACTCCTGAGTTATCATGACCTATGTATATTTGAATCCCTATACTCCTTTCAGAACTCACCATCCATACTAATGTCAGGTTTTAGTTGACATTTATCTCCATCACGTACCTTGCTGATGCTTTGTCTGTCACCTCTTGCAGGTTTGACTCTCTGTTGATCATCTATTGTCTTCTGAAAATCTCAGATCAGTGGTGATCCAAGCAAAGATTTATACACCACCATGTTATTGTACAAATGCACTGCATTTAGCCATGATGATCCCCAGAAATACGCTATAGAAAGAATTGTCGACAGCATCTGTGTCCTACCTCTTTTTCTGATGAAAATTACTTTGCTATACGGTTTGCCGATCAGAAAACTACTCGCGTACAGTGCAGTTCGTTTTGATTCGTCCCCTGTTCGCTCACGAGATGCGCATTATTGTCTGTGACTAACTGCCAGAAAAATAAATACAAATTATTTCGTGATTTTCATTAGATTTCGTTTGAGATGTACTGTACATGTTTGGTGCTCTTTTTGTTTTCTTCAAGACGTTTTCAAAGTATTGTAGTGTATACTGACAAATTTTCACGCGCTTCATTCGAAAATCTATAGATATAGTCTCAAACTGAAAATAATCTCCAACATTTTCGATTTATCCCCATTTCGTATTTTTTGTTGAAGAAGGCAATCATTTAAACGATGAGAACGTTGCCGACTCGATAGCGTCGCTAAGTCTTGCTGATATTTGAGAATAATTAACAGGCATACCGCATGTATACTTATAATTTATTAGAATGATACATAATTTATAATTCTGCCTTTCATGAGCGACAATGGGCAACAAACACAAAATATGTAGATCTGTCAAACGTAAATTGTTAACAAACGGATGTCTTAAATATATGACATATATGGCATTAGTTTATTGATATAAAGGAATCGCATTTATAACATCATAAATGAAAAAAAATTAATGATCAAATATTTTCAGAGTTTGTTAAAGAATTTGACTCTCAAGTTTTCCTGAGGGTACCCAACCAATACAGAGAAATAGTTGAATAAATTGTTTACGAATCTATTATGGCTAGAGATACTTACGTTAACTGAATATGAATGAGCTAAAAAAGAAATTTAAAATTAGGTATTACGAAATTAAAAATAAGTTATTCGTATAAAAATATTCCACATAAGCATTGCAAACTATGTATATTACTACAGAATATCCTCCAAAGCATGCTTTTGTGAAAGGTATCTTTGTGTATAGCTGAACCAGGAATTCAAGACTTTTATATTTTTTAAAGTTTAGTCAAACAGTTTTAACTATATAAGATGGGAAAGACAACGACGTGTTAGACCCATTTTTTAATTAACAGATGACATATCTTGGCCTTTTTGAGGCACATTTTTATATGATAGTAAACTTGGAAGACGTGTTAGAAAAGTCGCTGGAGACATAACCATAAGACAACGACGTATTAGACTGCTTTTTTGTGATTGTTTATATTTGTAGCCCCAAACTATTGATTAAAAAATTGATACAAATTAGCAAAAAAGCGACCCATATATAGATCCGAACACCGACATCCTATATGGGTCGTCAACTCTTTGATCTTTATGCTGCTAACGAGTTCGAATGCCTTCAGACCAACTTGATAAATGTATCTCTCTATAGCAGAATACCCACAAACATGAGAAGATGTTTCGAGGAGTTCTGTCATACTCTTTCTAAGTCTTCATCTTATTGCGGACACAAAAATTACGAGTTTTATGTTTTTCGTAAGTGTATTTTACGCTATGGTTAACCCGGGACCATTATGGGGGAAAAAGAGTTTCAGGTTCGCAAAAATA
>JAUYWV010146634.1:0-10306 GCA_032274565.1 Nematoplana nigrocapitula | reverse complement strand
TTTTAAAAACGGTTGGAGGAAAGTTGGAGGGTGAGGTCGTCCTCGAGATTTCGAGGGAGGTTTTAAACTACGGCCCTTAGGATTCGTGGACTGTAGGGAGCGTAGATTTGGAAGTTTTTGCCTTGTCTGCTTTCAGGACCTGCGGTTACGGGGTCTGAAGACCAACTGACATGACTGTCGGTAAACTTCCATATAGTCACTAATTGAAATGTCTGCACATTTTCCAACATTTTCAGCAGTTTTGTTACATTGTCTAAATTACTCTAAATTGGTCTATGATACGCACATTTATTGCCTTTTATTTATTTTTGAAACACTTTTGTTACATTGTACACCCTTCGTTCTTAACTGCAATACTAAGACTTTTGGGCAACCTCTTTAGTAGAAATTTTGATTTGAGCAATCGAAATATCTGTATATTCCATTGAAAAGTGGCCTTTCGAAAACGTTAGAATGAATATCAACTTGGCTTAAATTCTAAATTATTAACTACAGTATATTATTTGTGTCATTAAGACTTTGTAAAATAATAAATGTGCAATATAAATTAAATTTCACTTGCTATCTAGGTACATACTTTTATAGTCATGAGATTTATTTTTGATAGGCCTATTTGTCTCTTACAGCACTGGTATACCATTTTATTATGATTAAATAGGTATTTCGTTGGTTTTTCATTTGCTACATTGCGCAATGTGATAAATTTCTACTTTATTATTTTCTAAAAGAATGTTTAACTGATAAAACTACCCGGTTGTTCTCAATGAAAAAACCTATTCTAAATGAATAGTGGTCACAATAAACACCATTAAAAATAATATTTGGAAAATTTATTAGCATGCAAACAATTATACCGCAGGTGTTTGTTTACAAAAGGAGCTGAAAATAAATTTTAATAATACTTGTTTTCAATATGGAATTTCTCTATGCAACAAATAATATTTTTGGCGCTAGCGCCTACTTTAAATTTGTTTACAAAATTACATACGTTATTAAATAATCGAATTCCAGTTATTACACATCGATTCATTTCTTATTTAACCTAACGGTCCGAATGTTTAATTGTGAAACAAATATTTTTCTTGGAGGCTTCTTTCCTTATTATTGTATACTTATTTTTAAGCTGAATTCCAGTAAACAAAAAGAAATTTGTGCTACTAGCTACTGACTACTGGTAATGCTGTTTATTATGTCCACTTCATGGATTCACTATGATTTTAGTACACATTGTTATGATGTTAAACTTGACTTCATCATCAAATTTGGTGTCAATCAATGATTGAAATATTTGCAATGATAATTGCAATTTTGTTTTATAAATTAGTTTTATTTCATTTTATCAAATAAAATTTTATTTAAGGCTTATATTAAACATGAAAATCAACTTTAAACATATATTATTTTATTAATCAATCATTATAATATGTGAAATTAATTTACTATTACATTGCATGCAAATTACCCACTTTATTTTTTATAAATCAAATTTCTAATAATTAACTAATTTAAAATTTTCAAATTAGAGAAATAAATTTTAAACTTATAAACTGGATTAGCTAAAAAAAGTCAAAAGTGAGCTACTTTTTGTATCAATAATTAAAATATTTTCTACGATGTTCATATTTTTGTTTTATATATTATTTATTAAAATTATATTAAAATCTTATCTTAAACTTCAAAATCAACATTTAGTATCCATTTATTTATTTATCAATAATTATAATATATAAAATTTATTTAATATTTTAAATCAGGCAAATCACATATATATATATATATTAATAATACATATTATAATGCTTGATTTAATAGTAAAAAAATAAGATAAATAAAACAGTATTAGGACTATAAATATTACTTTAATATAAGTATATAAAGAATATTTATTTTTCTTATAACTTCTGTGAAATATATATTTTTTCATTTTTTTTATAAACAAGATTTGTTCTTGCATAATTAAACTTATCCAACTAGATATTGTTTTACTGAAATATAAAATTTAATACATTATTTTCATAAAAAAATGATTACTACCTTAAATAGTGCTTATACAAATCCAATAGCTCAATTCAAATTTACAACTATTAACTTAAATTGATATCAAGTAATAATAACTACGTAAGATATTATACTACTCATAAGTAGTACAGCATATATGAGCAGAATTTGTATATTATCCTAGTATATAATAATAATAATAATAATAAAGTTATTTTATTTAGTGAGAGGTTTAAAGGTACACTTATAGATATAAAGTTCCAGATAATAATAGTTCAGGAATGAAAGGTGTATATTTATGTCAATAAAATTAAAGGCATCTAAAAAGTGATAGCCTTTAATATAAAAATAATAAATGACAATAAAAAATAAAATCCCTCACTTAAGAGGATACCAGAGGCTCATGAGAGTTCTAGCTAGTAACCAAAAGTAAATTATTTAATTAGCCAATAGATATAAATTTGTGTGTGACCAGCATGATATACATTGATAACTATTATTTACATAAAAATATAATAATGCCAAAAATAAAAATTTATATAGGACAAGAATTAAATTTCTATAATTAAAATTATATAGAACAAATTATGACATAGAAATATATATAATGAAAATTGTGATTAATTTAGCAAGTAATCATAACAAGATGCATAAAAAATGAATTAAATCCATGGAAAAGGTATATTTGCTATTTGTATAATAATAGTAATTTTAATTATTTTATTTGTGAATAAATGCCTATCATATTTTCAAAAATATAAATTTTTTTTTATAATGTAGACTATAAAGCATTTATGAATTTAAATTTACTAATTTTCTAAAAAAAACATATCATTTAAAAGACTACTTATTTCTTATATTATTATAAATATTTCAGATTTTTTATAATAATAAACATATATTTTTAATAATACTATTACAAATAGAAAAATTAACAATGAAATGAAATCATTAATTTTTAAAAAATATTTTTTTATTTTATATGAAATATTTGTTTTTTAAAATAAAATATAAAAAATTAAAAATAATATTTCCAAACTATTATAAAAATATATTATAAAAAATTCCTATTATTTATATATAAGTATAAATAAACCATGGAAATTCAAGAATAGTAATGTACTTTCTTTATAATGAATGAAAATCAAATATAAGGCAAATTCTTTTGAGAAGCTATAGGAAATAATGAATGAAAATCAAATATAAGGCAAATTCTTTTGAGAAGCTATAGGAAACATATATCATTTTATAAAAGTATGAAATAATATATTTTTACTGACTTTTAATAATTATAGATAGTTAGATGTTTATTATTTTTTGTATATTCAGCAACACTATCATTTGTTCATTAACTAATTATATTGTAAAACAAATGTTTATCTACTTCCTCACTCAGCTTTCTAAATTAATTGATAACATCTGCTTTTCCTACTTTAAATACAATGACAAATGAAAAAAACTTTGATCAATTATAAAATATTAGCTTTTATTTTAGTAATGTTTTATGATTTTATTTATATTTTTAGAAATGTTGCAGACTGTACAGCATCATATTGCCTCATGGTCCACAGAAGTGATATGTGGTTGGGGAATATTGACAGCATGCTGCTTTCACCAGCTGTTCTTCTCCGCAACATCAACAAATTGTGCAGTGCTAATTTGGATGGACCAGCAGAACCCCAATTATCTCTTTGCTGCTCTCTTGATCAAATGTCTGGCATTCACTCTACTCAACCAACACCGCAGACATTCTGTGGGCTTTCCCATGATAACCATGTATCTGTGCCTCGCCATCCCACCTCTGGTGACCTGGAGTTTAGTGGGTGGTTGGCATAGCCGTCCCGAGGATGCCATTGGCCTCTATGTCGTGTTGATTGATTTGCACATGGCTCAGAGGGTGAGATCTTCGCTTAGCGTCCAAGCGGCAGTGTTTACGGTCGATCTGATGGTGAAAGTTTTAGTCTTGGCGATAGCAGGGCAGTGCGGTGATCCGAGAATAGAGGCCATGAGTCAAGCAGCTGCTCTTAGTCTTTTGATTGGCTGTTTCACCATAGTCACTCTTCATCCAGCGCTCCTCTATCTTCACAAGGATGTGACTGATGGAGCAGAACACTTACAGACATCGAATCCAGATGACAAGGAATATAACGGGACCAAACAGCATCAGGATAATGGGATTAATCTGGCAAAAGTGAAAGTGCAAATCATAATGGCGTTTTGTTTGTCTGCTTTGCATTTGGTCAATCTTTATTTTCTCCCATTTTTGACGCCCTCCAACCGAGCCAAAATCACCTGCTCCCAATCGTCCAAATCTGCCGATACACCGTGGTATCATTGGCTGTCGTATGTTGCTCAGGGGGACAATCTGTGTCTGATTGGTTATTTGGTTCTTCTACACATCATCACCAAGGAAACCGGACATTCGTTGGCTAAATCAGGATCAACATCTTCACCACCAGATTCGCCAAGTGTACAATTGCCCATACAATCGAAACCTGCAATGCGTCGGGTGAGGAAGATAGAAGTCGTGCAATTTTAATAGATTACCTACTGTATGTTAGAAAAGCGTTTGTAAAAATAAAATCGTTCTTCGAAAGGCTGTGTGAAAATACTGCTCAAACACAGTTTACGCTTGGAGAAAATAAAATTGCAGTTGCAGGTTTCGGAGAAGAGGATATATGCAGATGAGTTGTGGTTTTACAGAGGACCCCGTGGACAGAGCGTCACCGAGCGAAGATTCATGAAAACCACCAGGAAGAGACAACTCGAATTCTTCGGCCATATCATGAGGAAAGGTGGTCTTGAAGAATTAGCACTGACGGGATACTTGGAAGGAAAGACCATCAGGAAGAGACAACTCGAATTCTTCGGCCATATCATGATGAAAGATGGTCTTGAAGAATTAGCACTGACGGGATACATAGAAGGAAAGAGAAGCAGAGGAAGACATCGTCTAACTTACCTATAGCAAGTCTAAGTATACATGGATGACCGAATAACTTCCAGAAATATACAAAGGGAAAGTGGAAGAACAAGTGCTGCTAATAACATTGAAGGAAAGAGAACTATGGAGAGCCATGATCGTCGACGTCCTCAATGGAGGATACGACACATAGAGAAAGACAATATGAATAATTGTGCATAAATTTGTTTGAGAACGTAAATAACCAGGTGATGACAATTGTGTTTAATTATTGCTTACGTTTTTCGTTGTGTTATTAGTAATTACGGTTTACATGTAATTGCGCTTTTTGTGTCATTTTATTTTGCTTCAAAATGACGGGAAAAGGTCCAATTCTTCGTAACGTCAAGTTGTTCGATATTTTGGAAAATGCATTTGTGAATTATGAAATCAAACGGACATAATTCTCTGGAAATGACTAATACGTTTCTAGACCCACATGGCCATTTGCCTATAAGAAAGGAGTTTTAAAATATTGAAAGAACTATTTTGGTAATTTTCCTAGACAGTCTCTCGAACAGATTTTTTATCTTCATGTCATATAGTCACCATCAGTAGTGCAGGACATAGAGTTTGTTGTATTGTTTATGCGTTTATCCGCTCTGCATTCATTTCATTTAGTTGTGCCGAGAAGCGCTGGAAAAGGGATTTCGAAGCCTCAAGATGAAAGTGGGCAACAATATTGACGAAGATCGTCGGCGAATGCAGCTTATACGGCGATGTATCGGTTACAATAATCGCTTGGTAATATGCTCAAGGTCATCTGCTTTTGTTAGAAATAGATTGAGATTTTTATTTAGAAATATGGTATAATTTACAGTATAGGAAAATCAAATCATTCCAGACCATTGAAACCATATCTAAGAACTTGGTAAATTTGAAATATCATAAAGTCGTGTTGATAATGGATATTCTGAACCGTAGAGTGATGATAGTTGGGTTAGAGAATTGACTCTTCAATTTGAATGGGAAGTAATTAGTTTTTTGTACGCCGATATGTCCTTTAGGCATCGCAGATTTTAAAAACCGCATTATTTTCCCGATTAAATATAAGCTTTAGTCAACAATGGTTTCATACTACTATTTATTTACACCTAACTACGAGTAGTATAATTAATATTTATAATAATATAATTTAGCGATTAACAAAAAATAAAATGTAGCGTTCCAGTCGAATGAGCAAACTGAAATTTATTTATTACCGAATATTCATTTAAAATATAAATATAGTATTTCATTTTTTGTATTTAAAATTGAAACTGAAAATATAGTAATTTTGTGTAAATACTAAACTACATAAAAAGAGAGAAGTTGACCGGGAAACTATGAGGTGGAAAATATCAACTTGAATATTAGCACATTTAACTCGTGGGATGTCTCGCGTGTGCATCACCCACCAACTAACTAACTAACTAACAAAAAAGGGTCCACAATGACCTCAAATAAATACATTACACAATCGAAGCTCTGTTTATCAAACCAATTTACAGAAAGAGTTTTGTAAACTTCCAGAGCTTCTGCTGTGATTGAGACAGTAAATGCAGTTCCTAATGACGAATGCAATACATTTGTGTAAAAAATGGGACAAAATTATTTTTGTGAATGGTCTCTTTTAAGGGCCAATACTGCACCAACTAGTTTTTTATTTACCCGGCTCCTTCCAGAGGATGGGAGTTGACCGCACCGGGGAGTTGCCAGCCATTTCGCTATTTCAACCTGAGGGCACCACGTGGAGGCGGCTGGCTTTACCCTCGGCCATTCAACCACACCAATAATATTTTTAGTGCTTTTACACAACATACCACGGTCACTGTCAGGGAAGCGGTGCGGAAATTAATTCAGTGACACAACCAGGATTTGAACCCTGGATGTCTGGCTGCGCAGTCAGCGTCGCTAACCCCCTCGGCCACCCTCCGCTCGCCCCAACTAGTTCGCGCCGTGGTCTGACCAGATTGCAGCTGCATTATTCGATGGGTCTGAATCTGAACCATAAAGCCGCGAACACGTAGAGAAGTATTTTTTGGATGTATGCATCCTCGAAATATTACTTATACTTCCATTTCTGTCTTTAAATTAAAAATAAACTTTTAGATAAATATAATTTTACTGCATAGTTCAATATATATATTCTACTACTATTGTTGCTTCACCAGAATATCATCAGTAGTATTTATATAAAATCTTGAAAAATGCACATCATTTCATAAATCTGTGATAACATTTTTTTCCTGTTATATGAGAAGAGCTACTTGATCGACGATCCATCTGTGCGATTACAGCCATAAACGACACATGATCAACCACGTGGGATGGCTCAATGCACAACATAGAGTGTGTAGCATCTATTGAAAACTGTTCGTTTTTCATTTTACCTTTGGCACCTTTATGTGCCAATTTAAATCTCATTGTGCCAGGTCCCCTCAACAGAATCCTGGGTGCGCCGCACTGTTATCGATAACAGTTATGTTAAACTTTAATTACTAATATTAATGCACCATTTATCTGTATATATATAAAAGGAAAAATCTGTGTGCCTGTCTGTCTCTCTGTCCCACCCCCCGAAATGAGCTGGGGCCGGAGCGTTAGTGCCAGCGACCCGAAATTTTGCATGAGTAACCCCCTCAACCCTGCGGGTAACATAGGGGGTGAGGTCGGGGTCAAGGTCAAGGAGGCTAAAATGGAGTGCAATGGCCGTTCCTGGCAGAAGGCGGCCGGACCGTTGGTTCCATCGACCCGAAACTTTGCATGGTTGACCCCTAAGCCCTGAGGGTGACATAGGGGGGCGAGGTCGACCTCCGAGGTCGGGGTCGAGGTCAAAGAGGCAAAAAACGGTGTGAAATGGCCTAGGGCAGGGTTAGGGTTAGGCATGTACCCAGAAACGCGTGTACCCACTGCTAGTACTTACTAAGATCTTAGTAAGACAATAATACGATTTACTAAGATGGACATCACAGGTAAAATTACTATAAGATTTTAGTATGAACAGAGTAAGTTTTACTTAAGATATATTTTGGTTTTCAGATCTTAGTAAGTTTTACTACTTTTTGTCTTGCCGGGGTACCATGCTTTTTCAGAAAATTATGTTCAAAACAAAAAACTACATATTACCAAGGTTATACGAATAAATACAGCATGAATTTATATCTCTATTTCATTAGAAAAAGTTTAAAAATTATAATCTTTCATATAAAATAATTTGCGCTAGAAAAGTTCATGTACAATGCGCGGGGAGTGGTTTCTCTATGTTTGCATACTCTATTAATTATCTGAGCGTCCGAACGAAAGAGTCTCTCCGTAATAATATGTCAATAAAGCAAATTATGAAAAATTAATGGAATAATATAAATCCTGGATTTGGCATGAAGATAAACCTGATACACCACTTACAAACAGTGCTCCAATACATTAAAAGTTTGGAATGTGGTTACGCCTCAACCTCACTATGGTTTTACCAAGTGTATGACAGTGCACGACGGGTCGTCTGTAGCCATGTGACAATTATTAATTTGATGAAAGATTCAGATTACCATATTCTTTCCAGCTATGCTCAAGTGATGTTACGCACCTCCAAGAGGATACCGGTTTACCGTATTTCCACGTTGACCATTGGTCAGCCCTATTGTCTAATGAATCGCTCTGTATGTTCCCATTCCCTTGTAGCACATGCAGGAAAGACCTCATTAGGTCCTTCGAGATCGTTTGGGTGGGTGTGAATCGGATTATGGTAGCGCTACTCATAGCTCCCACCTTGCAACTTTTTTGTGTTTACCATATTAATAAAGATTTTCGATAAAAACATTGTACTGTATATTTCCAGTGCATAACAGAGAATGTAGAGAATTTCAAGTTTCAGGATCATGCATCACAGCAGAAGGGGCCAGCATGACAGAGGTCAATTAAGATTGGACTGGAGATTGCAAGGAATGCCACAAGTAACCTGGCAGAATTGAAGCTTTTGAAAGCTCTGACGCGCGGAGCAGTGCAGTAGGACATTAAGGATGAAAGAGGAATGGATGGTGGAGATAGTTAATTGAGTCTGTGGAGAAGAGTGCTGAGAGTGAGCTGGCAGGAGAGGAAGACAAATGAATGGATCAGGGGAATACTACATGTGTTCCCAAAAATGAAGGCATGTTGGAGATGGTGAAAGAAGGAAATTGAGGAAGTTATATGATCATTAGACGAGAATAGGTGTATGTAAAATGAAAGAGAGGATGGAGAAGATCTGAATGGATAGAAAAACACGAGAAATGGGAGATAATGAATGAAAAATGTGAGGAAGATGGCTACTAGGAGAATTTCAATATTTTGTTTTAGATATAATATGTTCGAAAAGTGTACGCGTACTCCAGTGGCTAATCACTGGGGTACAGGTTCGTATCCTACCCAGTACTGACGAGGGAAAATAACCCCGAAACCGGTCTACTAGTGGATGTCTTGTCGCATATGCCATATCTAGATGACCGACGCCAACCAGAGATGGAGTGTGAATCAGGCTATTGATTGGATGACTCAACTGGACGAATACCACCCCTACTGGATCGAGGAGCCGACCCATGCGGACGATATTCAAGGTCACGCGCAGATTGCCCAAGCTTTGGCCCCGCGGCACATCCTGGTGGCCACGGGGGAGGTGTGTCACAACCAGGTCATGTTCAAACAATTCCTCAGGTCAGGCGGAATGCAAGTGTGTCAGGTGGACTCGTGTCGTCTGGCGGGAGTCAACGAGGTGCTGGCGGTCATTCTGATGGCGGCCAAAGCTGGCGGTAGGTCAACACTCCTCCTTCTCTGGCAGTTGTCCTGGAGCGCGTCTTGAGCATTGTATCTTAAATCATGCCTTATTTATGTGTACAGTCCCTTAGCCAGTCAATAACTCAGGTGGTCCTTCTTACACGAAGACGACGCTTTTTAATTATGCGGTCCACTCCAATTTGTCGTAATTTTATAAATAATGGACGCCTCCGCTAGCTCGGAATGTAACCAAAGAAATATCCCTTGAAATAAATGTTCAACTTGAATGCTGTCACCCACTTCCGTGGAAGAATTACAGATCACATATCAATCTCAGATCGTATAAAATGACGTGAAGATTTGGCAGTCTTGAAAGTGTATATAAAGACCCTTAGAAACGAAACCTGCGACTCGCACAGAGTTTGTTTATTGACGCGCAGGGCGTTGTATTGTTTATTCGTTTCTTTCTATACACTCTCGTTCTCTTGGCAGCCCCTGACTGGGAGCCATTTAGTTGATTTTGTTGCGAATTACAATCACTATGTCCACTTTATATTTTAGTTTCCAAGTCTGCTTAAAGATCTGCATTAACTCCTCAATTTTTGAAAAATTTGAAGA
>JAUYWV010146623.1:0-10307 GCA_032274565.1 Nematoplana nigrocapitula | reverse complement strand
CATTGGCGTAGCATTCTTTTGAGTCATCAAGCATGCAAATCCGTCAAGAGAGTTGTGAGAAAAATACCGGTCAGACATACATACTCACATACATACATACATACATTTATATAATTATAGATAGGATGTCTACTGAGAACAGCCAGCAAGAATTCCATTTTTTGCAAAGCATCATTGCATCCCATCATTTTCGTAGCAGACAATGTGTAATTCTCTGAAAATGATGGCAGACAATGTGTTCTTCTCAGAAAATAATACATTGCGGAATAATATAGCCAGAGGAGACCTTTTCATTCCGAACACAACAAATTTCGTCAATTCATTAGGGATTTTAAACAGGATTCGAATTTTGTTAAGCGTCAATACAACTACTGTACAAACAAAATGTGTTAAAAATGAGGAAAACCATCAGAAAAAATGCGATTGACTGATGATGCTCTACAATTATAAATATTTAACTATTGACAGTTTGGTTACAATGTTCTAATTGAATGTCTTCTCCAACACCAGAATTCATATCGACGCTAGGGCCTCTTGTGGAAAATCACATACATTGTACAGTATGTTCAAACTTTGCGGCTTCTTTTGATGTTATGCTGCTTATGTACGTATTATATTGGAAGATTGATTTGCGTATTGCCTATATATAAAGAGAAAATAAACGCTTCATTTAGGCGAATAAAAGATGAAAAGTTCCGCTTTTATTTTTAGACAATTGGCGGGTGTCACTAGCTTACAAATACACAGTATATCATCGACGTCTGGCTTTGCCCTCCTTTGTTAAATTGCTCTTCTCAGACACCACTCTGTTTGCATATACACATACAGTAAAAGCAAATTAATAATTAACAATCAATCATTTCATAATGACTTACATTCTTCTTCGTTTCGCCATCTTTATTATTATTATTGTTGTTCATAGGGATGTTGTTATTATTGTTGGTGTTTTCAGTGGAATTGCCATCGACGACCACAACGTCGCCACCATCTTCGGCCGAGTCCGTTTTTCGCTCTGGCAGTGGTGAGTTGCCCTCTTCTATTGGCTCCAAGGAGGGCACACTTCCCAGAGCGGAAGCCAATGTGTGACTGCTGGGCATTTCCTTCGTTTGGCTCGATGTGGCCCCATTTTCGGCCAGTTGACTGGCGGCCGAATGCGTTTTCACTACAGCCCGTAGTCGTTGGGCTTTCGTTGACAAATGCTCTACATAGAGAGGTGGACGGCCAAAAAGTACTTTAAAATGGGTATTTAATAAAAAGATGAAACTGATTTTCTGGTCATGTTCCAAAATTACGCATTCTTTATGCGGATTAAAGTGGGTCTCTTTGAAATCCATACGGTACGTATAATAGCTTCTTGAAATAGTCTCGTCATAATAATATTAAACACATTAAAAGAAGAAGTGAAGCATTGTAAAAAAAGGCTTCAACGGACATCCAAAGAGAACAAACAAAAAAATACAATTTAAATACCAAAAATAGTTAATATTTTGTAAATCACTCAAATCGATTTAGTGAATAAGATAGAGAATTAAAGAAGAACAAATCTTAGTTAAATGAATATCAATGTGAAACCCTGTCATCCAATGATTTCTAATAGAGTTGAAATCCATTTGTTTGCCAATTTCATCGAATAGCTTTACTCAATGGCGCCCATCCAAAAACAAAACGGCGGTCAAATTTCTCGTTTAACTGAAATATCTGTAAAACCATCAATATTGTCTCAGGCAATATGCGTTAATAAAATATCTATAACACCATGTTTTGCTTACGCTTCAGCGTGATCGGACAAAGATTGGACCCTCAGAGTCAATGAATACTGGAGAATTGGAAAAATTAAAGTTTTTCGCTAATATTTTATTTATATAGCTTTAGAAAATGTTGACAGCTTTAGGGATATTCGAATTAAAGCAGCATTTTGGCAGTCATTTTGTTTTTGGATGGCTGCCATGGATTGGTGTAATCCATTAGAAATTCATTGGCAAACAAATTCCCCAAAGGGGGAGCAGGCTCAAAGTCTAATAGCCTTTTCTAGAGGTTCAAAAGTGTAAACACAGGAGGCTGTATATAAGTGAGAATTGTAGCTTGTTTTAGTGCATAAACCTAACCACATTTGGCGCGCATTTTGAATTATTCACTTACTTCTCATTAGCAACATACCAAAGCTTTGTTGGAAGACTGTATGATGTCTTCTTATAATATGATGACTGCATCGAAATCCATAGATGAGATGCTTTCTTAAAATATATGAGAAAACCACAAGAGAATTTTACTTGTAAAAATAATAATTACCTTCACTTCGGTAGTTCTGTTTTCCACAAAATTAGAATGATTTTTTAAAATTAGCTATTCTTAGAACGTTCTATCTACTTTCTGAATATCACACTCAATGAAGTCTAGTACAACAAAACAACCAAGGGCAACTGTGTTTATTTTCAGAAATAGGCTGATTTTTTAAACTATTTTTTCAGATATTATCAAAAACATCTGGAACATCAAAAATTGATTTTCATGAAATACACATTGTTTTTAGAATCCATCTATCAGTATACATAATGTACGCTTAATTTAATATTTTTATTTTGTCCTTTTATATGGAAAATTGCTAATGTCACAAAGATGTCAATCAATTAGATAGTAGGTTGTAACTTACGTTTATTAAAGTAAAGTGAATTTTGAGCATTCTTATCAGTAGTTAACCTTAAAACTGTCATTGATTTAAACATTTTATCTTATAGATGTTTGTAGGTGTAAAAATTAAGAATTTAACTTCTATAACTTCTAAGAACAGACGATTATTGAAAATAAACAAAGTTTTATGTAGACATCCTTGATCACACCTCACATAGTGACACGCCTGATGAATTGAAATATCATCAAGGATATTTCGGTGTAGTGGATGTGAGCACTTCGATGTTTTATTTTGTGACGTATAGTAAGTATTCAATTCCCTGCGGGGTGGGGGTGGCTGATGTATTCATGTTTCTCACATATCTTCTCATTACTGAAGCAGTCTCTAGCTGAAATACGACTCTCAAATGGAGTTTCGTATTTTTCAACTATTTTTCCCCAATATACCGGGCGGGGACAATACATTTTTCTTCTGATCATTTTCTCTCTGAAATCTTCCGCCGACACCTTTTGTCACAGACTAGTTCTCTTCCCCGAATTCAACAGTTGATATGAAATTTTCAAACAAATATTCGTAGTGAAGCGTTTTTGTCTAGCTTTCAGTTTCACTTTATAGGCGTCATTCCAATTCCGTATTCCGTAGTTTTTTTTAACTCTTCCAAAATCCGCCGACAGCTCTACATTGCTGTTTGATCAAAGAAACAAACAATGAAGTTATCATACGGGGTGGTATTGCGGTTTGCTCAGTAGTATTGTGCGCTGACAATTCAGGAGGCGATAAAAATAAAGGACTGCTTTCTTTCTATTGATATTTCGTTGACTAACAAAGACGCTTCTTAGATTCTTTCTGTTTTCGAATAATTATGGTGGTATAGCGGCAACTATATTGATCGATCTGTGAATCAATCAGAAATCAGCTGAAGGTGTATGCTAAATTATGTTCACTGGTGTTGGTTTACTTGCTTGTCTGTAGCGCGTCAGTAGCGCGACTGAAATATCGAGCTCTCTCGTTTGTACATACATACACAATACACGTTTTCTGTTAGTGAGCGACTTTTCTCTGGTCGTCTCGATACAGTGGCAACGCACTTACCGGAAACCCACTTAGGGAAAACCTACTTACTGGAAACCCACTTAGGGAAAACCTATTTACCGGAAACGAACTTAACGGAATTGCTGTAATCATACTGTAGTACATTAAGTATAAATAGACTGTTTTCTCTCTCTCTCTAGAATTAACGAAATTCTTCTGTTCCATTTTATGAAAGTACACATAAGCTGGATTTTGTATAAAAATTTTTTTACAATACCCGTCAAATTTCAAGAAGGAATTTAGTAGATACTCAATACTATTCGTAGGGATAGCACTACATTTTTGGAATAATTGACTTTCCGGTTCATGGGTTTCCGCTAAGTGTGTTTTCCGGTAAGTGGGTTTCCGCTAAGTTGGTTTCTGGTAAGTGGGGTGTAATCATAATTATCATTTTTACTGTAAATAAAATCAATTGTTTGTTTATAGGCGGCCAGTTTTTAAACTGACTGATAATTCCCGTGTTACCTAAGCGAAAGTGGTTGCATCAGATGTTCCGCATTGATCCATTGAGTATCCCGAATGTGCATCCATAGCCCAATAAATAGGTTAACTCTGCTTAAAGTGAATTGTATCATGGTAATATTTTTTAATTTTCACTTTGCGCTGGCTAAATAAATGCAATTGCCGGGCGTGGTGCTTCTCTTTTCCTTCGAATAAAATATAATTGACAAGAAAGTATAGAAATCAATATTTTTCAGTCTGCATTTAATTGGCCTGTTAGACAGCGTCTGTGTGCAAACGTATTCACGTTGGAGGCAGTGCAGGTTGGCGTTGTGGTGATGTAACAGTATCTAGTCGCACGAAAAAACCCACAATAGGCCACCGGTACATACTGTATAATATGTAATTCTTTTAAGAACTGGTGCTGCCTCAATTTAACTACAACAGTCCACGTACAATCTGTACTACGTATATACGTCTGTGCAAATGCACTGCTCCTGGTTTGTTCCGGAGATCTTTTCTGTCCCCTCTGATGGACACAAAGGAGTTAATCTCTCTACTTCCGGCTTGGGGTTTGCGCAAGTTTAGCAATATTGTCATGTGCTTCCGTAGTGAGGGTTCCTAAGTCTACTGTTATTTGTTATTGTTGAGATATGCTACAAAAAATATCAGTAGATATTTTTGCACCGCATAAAATAAAAATAAACTCTGTTAAATGTTCGTGTATGTAAAATATAGATATACACACCAAGTGTCAATAGAACGGCACATTATATAATTATTAATATTTTAGGACCAAGTGGTGGTCAAATGAGAATCGGTTCCAATCATTTTCTAAAATTAGAGCTAATAATTAAACAAATATGGCCAACAATTATTTACTGGAACAATTATTTCGAGAAGCATTTTAACCAAATTTTAATGATAATATTATCAAATTATTCAAAGCCGGAAGCATCGTTGTTTGAAAGGGCATAATCGAAAGAAGGCGTGTCTTCCTTTATGAACGCAGCCTCCAACACAACCCAGATATAGACTCTAATCAGTTGAGCACAACCAAGGTTGGTGAATCTGTTCTCCACATTGGCGATCGCCAAGTGAGTTCGAACCTCCGATCGATCGTTGCAATGTTTTTCAATCCCCTCAGAAATGTACTTCGTTTTTCCATATTATATCTTTTAACGAAAAAGTAAGACTTCTGGTTTTGTTTTAACTGTTAATGGTTTTTAATTGTTTTTCGTTATATACAGTATGTTGATCATGTATTAAAATTTTATTTTATTTATAATTGGCATTTTTAAATTTGTAGTATTTAGAAGGAGGGCTGTTGTCATGTTCTATAGACGGGGGAAAGAAACGAGAGAGGGGTTAATATCTCGTGAAACATCCTCGGCTAACAACTACAATCCGAATACGCTTGCACCTGTCGTTCATATTAGCCATGTAGCTAAAGCGAGTAAGTGATCGATGCGTCTGATTGTATCCAAGGTCCTGTAGCGTGCAATCTTGCTGAAGCATGAATTCAACTCTACTGCGAATCGCGCATTCCTCGAGAGAATAAAATCGTGCTCGACACGAACGACTACAGAATGGATACCCCGTAACAGCATAATGCATCATTCTGTATGTACTGTATAGTGAGTATCTCTTTGCAATTTCTTTCCTACCTCCTGATGAGAATGGTTTCTAGAAGCAATTGTCGCAGTACATACTGCAAATGTTGGCCAGACTTGTTAGAGGTCTTCTTTTTATTTTGTAAACGTATCTTTGCAAAAAAGGGTTTTCAAATGTTTTTTCAGCCTTGAAAGGGTTTTTCAAAATTTCGCGATAAAAAGGGTTTTTCAAAACGGTTTTTCAGCGTCCGAATTTCAACGTTGAATTTATTTGGTCGCACCGACGTCGACTAAAAGACGAATTTCGACGTCGAATCTAATACGTTGAGTCATCGTCTAGTCAACGTCGGATTAATCACTTGAATAAAAATAATTATTTATTCGAAAGAATATAATTATAATAATTTTTCAGATAATTTTTCAAATCATGGCGAGACGTATGGCCGAACTAGATATGGCGCGGACTAGCAGAAATTTTAATCAAAAGGACGTGCATGGGTTCGAGCCCTAACTCTGCCGAAAATCCACAAATTTCTACGATAGACATGAATTCAATTTTTCATGAATTTTAATTCAGTAGTAGGTGCCGTTAAAAAGATTTATAAATTATAATGAAAAGGGTTTATAATAAAAAGTGTTATTCGTGAGAAAAAAACGTTTTGAAAAACCCTTAAACGGTTTTTTATGAAACGGTAAAAGGGTTTTCTGTGGGAACCAAAATGAAAAACCCTTTTTTGGACTATGAAAAACCCTTTTTTTACAGAGTAGGAACTACTCAAATACGCATACGAGTAATGTTCATCTCAACTAAGAGGTCTTGATCACAGCAAATAGAAGTGGAATAGTTATTAGGTATAACAAAGCATGACGTAAATGTTTCATAGTTACTCGACCCTGGACATAATTGCATGCAATAACTCGTGAAGTAATATATTGTATCACTGATTTTCTTTTGTCGTATGCAAGTCATCATTATAAAATTACACTGTTATTTTATTCGGATGCTAACAATCAATAACATTTTTTCGTTTATGATCCAGGGATTATATTTCTGAAATAACCATCCTCCGAAAAATACCATTAAAATAAGACAAAACTATATTTAGAAACAAAGAAACATTGCATTTTAAATTAAAAATTATCAAAACTTAAACTAAGCAGTCAACATGCAGTCAAAGAGATACCCACACGGATGCAACCGTCTTATTCCTGATTATGACAAAGACGGGATCCCCTTTGACTATCACTTTTTTCTTTTCATGTTTGCGTTTATTCGTCAGCTCCATATCTTGTCCACAGAGTGTTGAAGAACTCGGCAGTTGCGTTAAACATCCATCCGGCTTTTGATACAGTCAAGCTGCCTGATACCTTTTTATTCATTTCCATTGAAATATTGATAATATACTCAGGAAAGCGATAAAAGTGAGCAATGACCAGTAACAGTTTCAGTAACAATCGTGAGGCACCATTGCGGCGTAAGCCATGAAGAGTATAGTAGCCGAAAGTTTCTTGTTGTAGTTTACCAGTGAAACATCGCAAAATCCGTTGTCATTTAGATTCTAGTAAAGTGAATTGGTTAAACACTTCTTTTCTTCTATAGAAACAAAAAATATATGGCGTACTTAATATGATAGGGCATTTCTCATCATTATATTTTTACCAAGGCTTCTTAGACTTGTCCGAGAGACCACCAGAATTGTTCTTTGCAGTCCATTCAGTGTAAGTAAATGAATTTTCTTCTAAAGTGAACAACATACTTACCCAGACATTTCCATGCTCACTACTGTGCAAACTTCGTTGAATATCCAAAACGTAGATTAAAGTGCTGACCAACTGATTATGAGTAGATGATCCAAGTATGTTATTCTCCCACTATAACTCTTCCTGTTCTCTGCTAATAGATTCATTCGCTTATTACCAAGGCCTTCACGCTGACGTACAGTAACTTCATGACAGTATCCACAGATTTACGAATTAATTTAAAGAGTTTCTTTGATAAAAATGTGTAAATCTTGCCATGAAGAGAAATCCCGAAGAAAAAGAAAGAAATGATGGTAGCAGTCACTGTTGAACTGGACTGAGTTAAAATTGGTTAAAATACAGTTTTCCATCATTTGTTCGTTAAAATAAATGTGTTAAAATTGATATACTTTATCTTGTTCTAGAAATACGAAAAACACAAAAGTCACATCTGTGAAAATTCCGTCTAGGATTAAAAGAGTTGAAAATGACATCCTTTGAATAACAAATTGTAAACTCGGTGATGTTTAATTCAAGGTTGCATGATAGTATGAATGATTCACGTTCTACTGGTTTTACTCTCGCCTTTACTACATCCAGTGTTATCTACTGTGTATTGTCAATCTGCAACTATATACAATTTATTTAGGTATTATACTTCTTTCAGTTTCTACAATCAGTTCCTTATTTTTATGTTTATTTCTCCTTTTATTTTGCTTTCTATCATTTTAGAAAAATACTTGTTTTTTTGTCTTCCATCCTTGAATGACTTTTTCTGTCTCTGTTAAATTCAAATTTTTCGAAGACATTATTCTTCTAAAAATAATCCCTTTTAATGGAAAATGAAAATAAAACACAAATTTGATATATACACACTGTTAATCAAAAGAAATATAACCAAAGTACAATAGTTAGAAACTCCCTAATTTAGACATTTTTAAATTAGTCATATGAAATTCATATCAACGACAGTCAATAAACATTTGCAATAATTCGATTGACTTTTATCTGTCTTGCAAAGGTCAATGACATTTTCCCTATAAAATTCATTAATAAATCATTAGTTCTGTTAGGACTTTTACGGTAAAATTATTTCAATTATCTGCTATCTCTATAACTGACAGTATTCCCAAAGCAGAAAATATAAAATTTATCTCCATGAACCAGTTTGACAAAAAAAGTTTTCTCTTCCATGCCAACCAACAATTTAGTTTGAGGAAGTACTGGAGTAGACCTATGAGAGCGATAAGTAATAAAAAATAAGGTTACGTCCTTTTTAGAGTAATTATAAAATAGAACTTTGAAGTACAGATGTATAAAGCAGATATACACATTTAATTTCTATAATACTATGGTCAGTAGCAAACGTTTTAATTAGTTTGGTAATATCCAGAATCAATAATCAACATAATAAATACTCATATATCCATACCAAATCCCAAAATAGTTTTATATTCAAAGAAATATATACACTTCACATTCTTCGCCTTAGACAAGAAATCCTCAGATCAAAACTAAACGCCGCGCGCTATAAGTATAGAGCTACACTTTAAACAAACAAAATTATGTTAAAAAGGGCAGCAAATGAGTTTCCGTTTTTGTATGATATATATCAGTACATATATTAAGCGACTTTCAGAAAACTTATTCTGCTCTGTTCTCTTGCAAACTTCAGTGTTCCACTTCTGCTTCGTTTCATCTGACTACAAATTTCTTCGAGTTTCTTGCTTATTTTGACTAAAAAAATTCGGGGAATATTTTAATTAAACGGGAAGTGAAACGAAGCGCAAAATGCTAGTTTGAGTGGTAGGGAAAAAAATATATTTTGTAATTTTTCGAGGAAACAGGTCATTACAACCGTTCATTTTTTCAAAATAATAATAATACAAAAAAATTCTACCATGAAAATGTATTAATAATTATAAAAAATGAAAGACAAATAAGTACTAAAAATATGATTTGACTAAAAATGCAATATTTCGTTTGCATCTTAAAAATTATTTCTTTCCAAACAAGTTATGTCATTTTAATTGGGTTCACTCGTTAAAACAGCGCTTCAAATCACGTAAAAGTATATCAATTTAATCTTTAATGATGAAAAACATTCACCCTACCACTCAAATAACATTAAATCTGCGTTTCGCGTCCTGATATTAAAGTAGTCTCTATAGGAAATTTATTTTTATTTCATTTCGTGATCAATTTTATTGTTTAAGCTTATGTATGGCGGTTTTCATTTTTGATTATTTAAACACTCTTTTGAGAGTTAAAAAACGTATAATTCTAAATAATATTCCCACCTCCTTGTACCTCTCATATGTATTAAATAATAAGAATACCATCGCCATATTGTTTCACCACAACAGGATTGTGACCTGTATTGTCAAACACAAATACCCAACCCTTACCTCACCTGCCAAATGAAATTGGCGCAAAAGCGTGATTGAAACCGAATGGTGTACAATAACAGGTGGAAAGGTTAGTGGAGCAGATTTGCCGTTCAATATGACAGGCTGTCAAGAGAGAGTTTTGTGGAAAAGATGCGTTGAAATAGCGAAGAGCAGCGTATACAGGGTGTGTAAAAAATCTTTGCCGATAAATATAGTTCTATCTTTCCAAAACGAAATAAATATATAAAACACATTATAAACAATACAGTTTTATAATTGTAATGGTATAATTATCAAAATATTTTCTGAAAATTTTAATATATCGATTTATCGATTTCTATTGCTTTAAATTGAAATTTGAAATTTAAACTTTCGATGTTATTCTATGCAAATTTCTTTCTA
>JAUYWV010146612.1:0-10307 GCA_032274565.1 Nematoplana nigrocapitula | reverse complement strand
CGTTACTATAATAATTATAGTTTTAGGGTAAAAAATTGGGGCCCCTAAGCTTGTGGACACCCCCCTTAGAAAAATCCAGGTTGCGCCCCTGGTATGTAACAATCGGCAGACTTTCTCGTATTTGTTACTATATTTCACATTTTACTATATATTAAAACTTCTATTTAGCGACCGGTTTGAAAACTCCCAAACACATTTGCTATATATTTTTACTTCCGATCAGCGACCACCCTCTTTTAAGGTCCAGCTCCCCTAAACGACATTTCTTCTTCACTGAGACGCAAAATGAACCTCTATATTTTCCGATATTTTTTCTCCTATCGCTACTGGCAGACCCCATTTCAACAGTGTTACTAAATAAAGTTTTCATTCTTCTCATTCTCGTGTGAATAGTACACCCGCATTCTAGCAAACCCTTTAAATGGAACGTGCTATACACTACGACCACTCGTATGTGCGCTGTAGCTAAAACCATAAATATATAGAGCAGATTATAAGAATATTACTAATTTCACAACCAATATCCATGAAAGTATTGCGATTAATTACAAAGAGAAATGAATTTGAGCTGCACTAATAAACTGCTTTGGGTATAGAGACATACACGTTTGTTTATTGAACGTCAAAGTGACACGTGATTCATTATTCTTTGCCTAAATGTACCTTACGTCAATGTGAATTAATAGACCAAATTCACCAAAATATATAGTTTTACTGTCTTCATTTAGTGTAAATTAGAGGACGAGGTTAGTGAATATGTTTGAAATCTGAATCGTGCTGCAAATGCTGCTTGAGTTTAAATAAGTGTAAAAGACGAGTAGTAAAAGTTCTTCACTTTCAAATCTAACAAATGCAAGTTCAATTTCGTCTAAGTGTAATTTAACCACTTTCCATTTTAGCGGGTTTTGTTTAAAAGTGTGTAAAGTGTTGATTTGACAAATTCAATTTTGTCGGTGAGATTACGGCATTTTGTAATTTGAAAATGAATTACTCAAATCAATCTCGTTATGCATTTAATTTAGTCATTACAATATCATTGTAATTAGATTAACCAATACTATAAAAACATTGTTTAACAAAATTCATATACTGTAGATAAACAGTTTTAACACCATAGCATAGTCTTCCTCAGCATTATCAGGCAAGTGTGTGTATATGACCTTAAAAGAAACTTTTTAAGCAAAGTTTCCACTCAAGGAGTAGCATACGAAGAAGTCTTCCTCATTCAGACAGCGGAGAGTGTACTACATTAGATGGAAATTGTCCCGTATGATCTCTAACAAGATTCCGCTTCGGTGTGCCTGCAAGTTGAAGTTGTCCTGTCGGGCAGCATCCGGTTGTAGCTGGGAGAAATGTCGTTTCACAGCAGATTTCAGAGCAGAGTTTACGAGCTTAGTCATATTGAGAAACGGACTTTGTTTGACTATTTGCCCCTGTCCCATAACAGGGCCATCATTGTGCGTTCTTGCATAATCAATACCATGATTTCCTGGATTCCATAAGCTCCCAAAGAAAATTTGCACTGCTTGACAAAATCCAAGTAGCTAAATGCTGTTAATTCGTCTCGCTGACGAATTTGATTTAGTTATATGGAGTATTTTAAAATCATAATGACTTTAAAAACATCCGAGGATTTAATAGAAATGGTTAAATTACACTTGAACGAAATTGAACATCTATTTCATAAATTTGTGAACTGGAAAAACTATATTACAATAGACCGTCACTCTTCACACTCCCTCAATATTTCTTTTAATGCCTAATGGCATAAACGTCAAAATGCCACGTAGTACTACTCTGAATGAAACGACTAGGTGACACATCTTGTCCCCTATAGTCTACGTTGCATTTTGTCACGTAGTTAACATGTTTGACAATCCCATAACAATAATTACTGTCGGTTGTGTTGTTGGCCATTTAGCGATTAAATATTGATAAAATACAAGCGTAGAGGCAGTACTCATTATTCCAATTGCAGGTTAATACTTCAGTTTAAAGTGGGCTGAGGCCACTATAGTGTTCACCTTTATCTATATGGCCTATTATTACCGGACCGACTGATTTCCGTGAAGTATTTTCGATGGTTAGTGATGGTACTCAATGTGCACTCAACCGCCTATTATGCGATGCCGCACCAGACGTCATCGCCCTGGGAGCCTCTTTGATCAGATCAACCGAGGGGACGCCACACCCACTCTTTTCTAATTACTCGCTCAGCACGTCTCTGTCACTAGTATATCTCTTTCTCTCTCTCTCTCTCTCTCTCTAGTTTATACGTTGTGCCCATAGAAATTTAATAAAATATTTCATTTATATTTCTATAGTCCCGTCTACCTATTATAAGATTAATTAATACTGTATATATAAAGATTAATTCAAATTCTGAATTTTAAATGATTTGCATGATAGAGGAAATGAGAAAATTTATTTAAAATATATACATATATTTTTCGTGTTTTACAAATTTCGACGGTTACTTCTGACTCACTCTGCATATAATGTATTTAACAAGAACAACTCAGCACTTTTTCAGTCTGACCTATACAGCGTCTAAGGATTTTACCTCATCGTATAGTTTAACTGTGTAGTGTAATTTTGTAAATTATTTAACTTTTGATAATGTCGTTCTACCACCTACATATATCATTCATGCCCCAGAGTTGATGTTATAAAGAGATTTAACTGTACCTCTGTTTTATATACAGTACATATATCGTGTTAATTGTTACATATTAGAGGTGAAACGACCAGAATTCTGAACTTCTAATGCCTAATTTTATACATTGCTTTTAATGCCACTGATCTATAGAATAATGCCATTTTTGGTATTAAAACTAATGCACAAAATTAGCATTAGAAGTTTGGAATTGTGGCATTATTAATTAAAAAAACAATTGCCATTAGAGATTTTACAGTGAAGAAAGACCTTTTGTAAACAGTCATCTAAAATGTTATGTGCCATCGTGGTAAAAAGTGGTAAAAGTAAAAGATTTAGGTTTAAATCGAAAGCGAAGAGCCTAGAGGTTTACATATCACTATAATTAGAATACAAATTGATTTTATTAGTCGAGTATTAATCTTTATCTTTCAAACGATGTTCTTTTACTGTTTTAAAAAGCTGTCGGAAATTTAAACGAAAGTTTTTAAAACAGTGTCCGCGGGAAAATAGATATCTGAATTAATAGACTTAAACACATTGCTTGATGGATTCATGTCGCTTCTAGCTCTGTTCGGAACTAAGTAATGCGAATAAGCGGGTGTAAACTTGGTGTTCTGCAACCAAAAGTCTAATATTATAACTTTGATTTTTGAGGAGTTGTATATGCACTGAATGTAACATTGATTGTAGAAGCTATATCCATATGAGGTAATAATCTTAGTTCAATATATCTCTCAAACAGGCACAAAGACACATACACTCTCTCACCCCATCTCCCACTCTCATTTTTCATTCAAATCACCAGGCTAGAGAGAGAGAGAGAAGATCAGTTAGGTAAAGCAGTAGTTTCCCTATGGGATCCCCGCGTTAGAATTAGGTTACTGCTAGAACATACGGTAATGTCTGTCCGTCGGCTGACTCGTCTTTCGTGCCTCATTGAGTGGATGTATTTTATTGTTCATAACGTAACAAAGATTTCGTGCGTACCACACTACCTCGTTGTCACCCTCCTGGCATAGAACTTTGTAGTTCTTAAGTCCAGAAGGAAAGTATGATCTTATGAAAATGAAATTAGCTATTTATACGTCTCGTTACTGAACGGTTTTTTGGGAGACTGCTTGTCTGAACACAATCGCATGGGTGGAGCACGTGTCATGGTGTGGGGCTGGATTAGTTATTTTGACAGAACTAAACTGTTTGTTTTAGTTGGTTCAATAACAGCTGCCAGATATCCACATCGAGGATATTTTCATTTCAGTTGTGATTTCATTTATGGCACGGAACCAGGAACACCTGCTTTTCCAACAAGATAATATCAGAGCTCATACAGCACGTGCAACTATCTACCATTCCTCTCAACAACCAAACATTCAATGTTTTGCCATGGCCTGCTCGATCGCCGGAGTTAGGCATCATCGAGCATGTTTGTGATATTATGGGATGGACAACGTCTGAATCTAGACTACAATCAGCCTCCCACTTCTGTTGCTGAACTAAGAACCTGACTGCAAGACATCTGACATTCAATTAAAAAAATTAGTAGGAGGAAATAAATTTGACCGAGAGTGTATATATGTAGATTTGCGCTTTTGCAATCTTGAGGTAAAGCTATACGAACTAGACGGTTATGGGGTGTTGATAACATTGATGACGACGATCTTCAAACCACCAATTCAATTTGTATTTACTTTATAGGAGTCCGCTTTTCGGCTTCATAGATATATGGCGAAATTAACTTTTAGTCGTTCAACTATACCAACGTTATTTATTCTGAATACTCTATTTTATAATTAATGTAACTTTGTTAAAATAATGTGAGTTATTTTGCAATTAAGCATGCACCTGAAATTGTGCTGCTCCACGAACTGTTGAGTGTTTTGTAAAATAATAACATCGGTCAAAATCTGAAAGGTATAGAAATCCGAAGCTAAATCAGTCTGTGCCGGTGACTATAAAATTGTATTGGCTTATTAAATCATTGATTCGCCGGGACTGCTTGCCTCGATATGAGTCAACCGCCTTGTCTGTCCTCTCGGTCGGTAGCAGAAGAAACGCTACAGATGAATCAGACATTGTTTGGCTAACCAGTCGGACATTTGGAGAAGTATTCTCTCTCTAAATTTAATTTACGGCCGGATTTTCTCGCATTTCTATATATGGAAGGAAACGACGAGGACGCATCATTGGACGTACTTGTCCTTGTTAAAATAAAAAAAACTAGCAGGATAAATAATTTTTTCAAACGTTTTGAACCTTATTCGATAACGGTCTGATGGTTGTCAATCGACATGCTGTATTAATATATTATATTTCTCCCTTGAAGATGTCGTTCTGGATATCATCAGAAACTGTGAATTCACCGAAAAGGACAGACACAATGTGATCATTCGACAAGGCGACAAAGGAGACTGGTTAGTATGATGCGAGGTATTCTTAGGTATTGGGATTTCCTAATACACAGTAAACTCAAAACGACTAAATAAACGTCCGAAGGGATATGTGTATGTTTCAAAGGTCCGAAAAGTTCGTATTTCCTGCGAGTAGAGATCCGAAAATATGTTAAATTTGACCGCTTAAAATTGTGTACATTGGCACGCCTTTCTTCGGTTCATGACCATTTTAAAATTATTTTTTCGCAAGAGAATGTGTCTAAGATGCAAAATTTAATTTCATACCCTTTTGTGTGAAGGCACGCACTTTTATATGCGTGTAAGAAAAAAATATTCTGTATAGTTCTTTATACGGTATAGAAATATTCATAATGATTTCCTCATTTCTGAACACTGTTTAGCAGGAAGTATTTCATCGTTATTAATTCTTTTAGTTGGGGTGGCCGTAGATGCACTCAGCTGTCTCTATTTTCACATCTTCACTCTGATTCTTTAGATATAAACTATCATTCATGAAAATATGAAACAAAGATCCTTACTTAAATTGCGTGAGCCATATTTAGTGGTTGTTTTGATACATATTATACAGAAAATGATTTCAAAAACGCTTCGACGCTGGCTGCCTGGCTCTTTGGACGAAGTGACCTTGAATGGGTAAATGGAAATATAAAAGGCCGTATTGTACAGACAACATTATTTTGGATGGTTGTTTTATTGAGTCTCAAAAATGTAATTCATCAAAAATATACTTTGGACGGTTTTCATTGTGGCGACAACCTAGTAATTGCTAAACTTAGAAAGTCAATAGATAAAGTTGTAAGAACCAGTTTTCATTCAGTGTTAAAATCCGTTAGAAAATAACTCCAGTGTCAAAAGCACATCCTATCAGCGGACTTAATGAAATATTGCAATCGGATTCTGTAATATCTTGGTATTCTATCTTATACGAAACCTTTTACGCATATAACTTTATTGTAAACTGTTTGATGTCCGGCAGTTCGATAATTATATTTATATTATTGATAAAATACTATTCGAATATTAGATTTATTACTCAGAGACTCATTAGTTTTATTTGTTTTATTATATTACTTGCTTAATTCGCTTCAGTACGTGGTCAATATTCTTTGAAAATAAAGGCAACCAATATTCGCCTCCGCATTTACTATAGTTTCTTCGTGATACTGTCTGGTCGAGTCTCTGTCTACATCAATACTGATGCTGTTCCCGACAATCCGGAAGATGCTCAGATCGCCGTTCCCCCGGACGATGCCAAACCAGGAACTCCAAAAGACCCCAAAGAAAAGGACAAAGGACTGGACAGGACAAAATATGGCAATTATATTGTTACCATTGGTAAGCGGGCGGGTGTTCAAAATTTAATAAAATCATTATTTGACCTGTCGGTGCTTTAATTACCGGTCGAGCGGAAGCGTCAGTGCTCCGACCTCCTGGAGGACAGAGTAAGAGAGGAGGAAAAGAGAAAGAAGAGAAAAAGGAAATAAAAGAGAGAAAGAGAGAGAGAATATAGAGGAAAGGGAGAACAATAGTAGGAAATTCAAGGAATGCAGAAGTTTATGTGACGAAGGAGAACACCCTCTCCACGAGAAACCAGATCAGGGTCGTAGCGACCGGGGGAGGGCCAGGGAGAGACTGCCCCCCAATAATTTTCAAAGGGCCCTCTTTGGAAGTAGGGCCCCAAGCAGTACTACCAATTATTTTTCTATACAGCTGTTATCCGGTATTGCTTCTCAGAGGGCCTTCTGTTAAACGACCAATAGTAACTAGAAAAGAGTGAGGCCCATATATAGGTGTATAGTACTTCGCAAAGAAGCTTATATGCCTAGGAAAGAGGCCCTTTAACGGAAGAGGCCCATATACCTAGGAAAATTTGACGCTCTGTTAGAAGAGGGCCATAGTAGGAAAGGGGCCCATCGCTTGGAAGAGGACTATAGTAGGAATGGGGTATATCACTTGGAAGAGGACTATAGTAGGAAAGGGCCCATCTCTTGGAAAAGGACTATAGTAGGAAAGGGACATATCGCTTGGAAGAGGACTATAGTAGGAAAGGGGCCCATCTCTTGGAAGAGGACTATAGTAGGAAAGGGACATATCGCTTGGAAGAGGACTATAGTAGGAAAGGGACATATCGCTTGGAAGAGGACTATAGTAGGAAAGGGACATATCTCTGGGAAGAGGACTATAGTAGGAAAGGGACATTTGGCTTGGAAGGGGACTATTGTAGGAAAGGGGCCCATCTCTTGGAAGGGGACTATAGTAGGAAAGCCGGCCCATCTCTTGGAAGGGGACTATAGTAGGAAAGGGGCCCATCTCTTGGAAGGGGACTATAGTAGGAAAGGGGCCCATCTCTCTGAAGAGGTACGCTGCATTGAAACATATTTTTGAGTCACTTGTAAAAGTAGAAAACGCACTGTCAATTTCACAAGGAACTGGTGGGTGACTTATTTTCATGATACCAAAATATTATCTAACAGATTATCCTAAAGAGAAAATCAACGGGAATATTGGAATTAACTAAAGTGATTTTCTGAAGTACAGTAGTTTAGACGAACCTTATTCTGCTTTATCCTGCTATGCTGGATAAATTCTCTCTTCGCCCGTGAAGTTTCACACTACACCATTGGCAAATATTGGCGGATGAAATCCGAACTGGTTGGTTATCTCTGCAGTAAGTTATGAAGTTGCTCGTGCGCAAGCATTCTCTGTCAATTAAAACCACTCTCGCTTATTTGGTCGTACCAACATCACTTTGTTTCCAAGGTGACGAAATAAGAGTAAGTCATTTTCGCCAAAAAAAGAACAAGACAATAAGTCATTTCGCCCTCATATGCACCATACAATTGATTTTGTATTTTCTACATTGTAATAAAGCAAAGAGATGACAATTATTAGAAATGCTGTATTATTTTTTAGATGACACGTTTGAAGCATTCAGTGTGAATAGGTGAATATTAAATTATACATAGCTGTCGGTTACCATGAGACACAAACTTTAACCACAATGAGAAGCAGTATATAGTTGGAAAATGATTGTCGTTTGTTAGCGAGACTGGTGTTAAAATGTTAAAATGAAAAGAGATAACTACACCACTAAGAGCATTCTAGGAGGGAAGTGCGTGCTTCACGGTCATAAATCAGTCCAAAATGTATACAGCTTGTTGTGAGTAGAAGTAATTAATTTTAAAGTTTAATTTCAGGAACAGAGAGAACCATTTACTCACTTATCATCAGATAAACGCATTTCTGCTATAAATGATTTAATTTTTACAAGTTCGAAGGATGCCGTTTTTTACATTTTGCCGGTGGTACAAATATAACACTAGAAAATGACAAGTGTCAAAACTTCGTATTTGAAAAGTGAGAGTTATGATTTAGTTGAATAATATAGAAAATTATGAAAGTACTGTAAGGAGGTGTATAGTAAATGAATTGAATAATATTTATACTATACTTGAAGTTATTATATAATGACTACTTTATAATTTTAGAAATGTCATCAGTAGGCAGGTTTCAGAGTAATAACGCCGAAACCGGTCTACAGGTGGATGTCTTGTCTAACATGCCTTTTCTAAAAGTCCAGTTAATCATAATGCTTATTATTTAAAATTTCGCAAACACACAGAAATATTTCGGTAATTATTTCAAAAACATGATTATATCTTTTAGTTGTGGTGCACATTATGTACACTGAAAAGGGGACAGTAAAACTGTCATCAACTCGCAAATGTAGACATTAAAACCAGCATAATCATGCCATAAAATTGATGGGAAACTTAATTTTAATAAGTAGTCACGGGAACCTGTTTTGAGACACAAATAATTAATTCACCTGGCTTGTTTATTTGAAGGGAATTTTAGGTTTTCATTACTTATGAATCTTATGTCTCAAATCACAGAAAAATTCGTAATTTTTGTTAATTTGCAAAATAGGTATTATTAGATTGCTATAGCAATTTACTAAAATGTCCTGCAATTAAAAGTTATGCATATGTTTATAATATCGATTATCTATTATTCGATGTATACTGTATATCGTTTCGAGAGGAAGAAAATGTTGAGAAAATAGTTCTTGGAGATTTGTATCACTCAATTGTTGTTGATATATCAGTCTACATTTTGGAACTTAATTCCACTCTCAGAGGTCTCAGGAGCATCAAAGTAGTACACTATAAATGTATATGGGAAAAGTTGGGAGTATTTAATAGAGGTAAACCCAGTGAGTTTTCGCATATACCTAAGATGTTTCAAAAACCGTAAACGGTAGTAATTAAGATAAAATGAAAGGTTGTCGACGCTTACGAACATACCAAAACAATTCCGAAACGACATTATCTATTTTTAAATTATATTTTTGAAAATACGAGTCTTGGTTTCCTACTGCGAAGATCAAAATTGTAGCATTTTATTTTACAACACTGAAATGTTTACTGATTCATCTTCGTATTCTTTAGAATTCTAATTGTAGCGAACAGTCTTGCAGATTCTCTAAAGCGACTAGCATCGGAAGCTAAGGAGGGAGGGTAAGTGTACAAAATCGTTTAACTAGAAAAATGACACGGAGACTAGTCAGTACGCATGAGGACATTATTACCGGAACAGCTGGATCACAGTTCTCTCAGAACGATGCAATGTTCCTTTCTGGCTGCAGTATTACTCAGAATTATTAATCCAGGTATCATAAAGATTAATCCATTGGTCATAATAGTTAATCCCAGTGGTAGTAAAATTTAATTCATGTTCAAAATAATAAATCCAAAAGACACAATATTTTGTCAAATGTCACCGATAAAATACAAAAGGAAACAGACATTTTGCAGATAGTTTAAATGTCCTGTTCAGCTATACAAGCGTCTAATTCAAATAAAAACATGCGGGATTACTGATGACGTCATGCGGCCAATCGTCAGATATAGCAAGCGATACGCAGGTTGGCTGACTATTTAAATTTCAAAGTAGCAGCCATGCATGCGTCATACAGCCGCGGCCAAAAGTCACCGGACACGAACAAAATTTTACCATTTTTTTTCGTTATCATATCGTATGTGTTTATTTTTTCAAAAGTATAGCAATTTTTAATGCTATTAAGTGTAGGTAGACACTATGTATACACTATGTATCAGTTATAAAGTGTTTAGTATGTAGGTATTTCATTGGAGACCTTTAAATCAACAGACGTAATTTTAATGTGTGAAATTCGTAATACATTATGTACATAGTATGTAGGTACCTATGTACCT
>JAUYWV010146601.1:0-10307 GCA_032274565.1 Nematoplana nigrocapitula | reverse complement strand
ATGCTTACTGTCTTCAGAATAATAATCCAAATTCGGAGGATCGGAGAATAGGTTGAGCGAGTAGATTCGGAGGATCGATTGAACGAGTAGGTTGATCGAGTAGTCGTGAGGAGAATTTGAATAACAGTCGGCAAAGTTGAGCAAAGGAGGTCCGTCTTCTCTGGTAGCCAAGCGGTAACTGAACTCAGTCTCGTCTCTTGCCTGCTTATATGGGGGGGTGACTCATCGGTCGGAAACGTGTTCTTGCGCATGGGGGGGGGTCGTCACGCACGGCTGGTGATCCAGAGCGTAGCTATAGTATACTACTTGTATCCAACACTCTCTACTGTTTTGGCCGGAGAAGGGCGCGAAAATGTGATTCAAAAGGAGTTCTGTGCGACAAAACTTGGAGAAGTTTTTACCAACAACATCCCAAAAATAACCTCTGCAAAATGTGTCTCGCTTATTGCCCATGTGCAGCGACATATACCCAGTGCATTGAATGGGAAGATATGGAATTCTAAGTTTCATATTGTAACTGTAACTCTTGTATGTGTTAGTGGTATTCCATTTATCATGTTTCAATTATCTGTTTTGATTGTTCTGCTGATATAATATAGAGATTCCCAACTTGAAATTGATTAGTGCCAACTTGAACTTCATTATCCCAACTTGAAATTGATTAGTGCCAACTTGAACTTGATTATCCCAACTTGAAATTGATTAGTACCAACTTGAACTTGATTATCCCAACTTGAAATTGATTAGTGCCAACTTGAAATTGTAAAGGAAGAGTCAGTATACATGGTTTATTTATAATGCTTTTCAGATTGAATGAAGTTATTGACAATGTGTTGAATAATGAAGAACCAGATGGACAGATATATATTATTTTACACCTACCAGAGGACGTAGATTGCTCTTCAGCAGAAGATAACGATGAAAACAATCCTGTCACTGATAATCTACCGGCTGATCTACTATAGTGGCACCCGCAGAGACCAATATACTAAAGGCCACTTCTTCCAAATCGAAGAATGTAAAGAAGACCATGAAATGGGATGATCCACCTCCAGATCCTGTCGAAGACTTCCGATTCTACGAGACATACCTGTCGGGTTTGAAGATTGCACAGATCCCGCCGACTTCTTTAAAAAGAATTGGAATAACGAATTGATGGAGTTTATATTGGCCCAGACAAACATGCAGTTATTCTGACGTGATGCATGAATTGTATGACGTATTCGGCGTTCTCCTAGCATCAGGCGTAGTTTGTCAAAACCGAAAACGTGATTATTGGTAGACTAATAACTTGAAAAAACATTGCTATATTATCTTCCATCGGACAACGGCGCTACGAAACTATACTCGCTAAACTGCACTTTGTGCCAACCGATGTACACTCACAAAAGATAAATTTCAGAAAGTGCGACTTCTAATTGCCAAACTAAATAAACGATTTATTTTTCATACACCTCGTACAAACTTTCTCCGTTTACGAATCTATGGTTCCGTACTTCGGTCGGCATGGTTGCAAACAATTCAACCGCGGGAAACTTGTGCGTTTCGGCTTCAAAATATGGATGCTGGCTACCTCCTATGGTTCCTGTGTTCAAGTGCAGTCATACCATGGCATTGCAGAGAAAGCTACCGATACCTTCTGAGGGTATCGCTTGGGTGAGGGCTGGTGTCCACCTCTGTTTCATGTTAATCACACAGCCTCACCTGGGTGATATTAAACGGTTTAGCATCCCTTCTGAGACACTTTGCAGGCCAAGTTAGATGTATCTACCGGCACAGCCTCTCAGAGAAAGTCGTGTCGGTGGACTCGTATCTGAGGGAGTTCCGACTCCCCTGACGAGACATCGAGCCAAAACCTGGGTCAATTACCCCAGATAGACTACCACCAGGTTCAGGGTCTTCGGCGGCCCAAACGTCGACCCAACCACCATCCAGGATGAACCCATTTCTGCTCTCCGTTTCCTGGGGGAGATCGGTCGCATCTGAGCGGCCGCCTAGCGGGAAGAAGAAGAGGAATGCAACAGAGTAATTAGGAATTTTTTATGGACAGAATAAAGAAAAGAGTGAAGGAGAGAGAGAAAGGAAGAAGGAATGGCAACTCGAGAGAAGCAGGCTGGTATACGGTGAATGCACCAAAGAAGAAATACAACGACAGACAATTGTGCATGAAAGACAGAGTGGAATATACAGTAGCATGTTCCGCAGCAGACACTTGGTGGAGCTGGGAGTTTATGAAAAATAATGCAGAGGGACTGCACCCGAGGCTCTCGTGGGGAGAGGGAGCGGTCCCACAGCAGTGGATGGTGGGGAGATTATCCTTGTGCTCAAACAGGGCAAATCTCCATCGGAGATTTGGGCATGTAGACTGATATGCTTAATATCATGCTTGGGTAAATGGATTGAGAAGATCATCACGAACAGAATCAGATACTTCCTGGAAAAGAACAACTGAATTAGTGAATACCAAGCGGAATTTAGAGAGGGGAGGAGCGTGAACGACCACCTGGTGAGACATGCCCAGGAGATATGGGACGAGTTTGAAAGAAGGGAGAAGACGGTGCTTTTTCGACTTTGCCCGGGCTTATGACAAGGTGTGGAGAGAAGAAATGTTGTCGAAGTTGAACGGAGCCGGTGTGTGTCGAACTACGGCAAGGTGGGTCCAAAGTTGGTTGACGAACCGAAAGGCATGGGAAAAGTAGAGGGAGCAAGAGGAAAGGCAAGGATTTTCGAACAGGTTCTCCCCCAGGAGATGGACGTACATGGCGGTGGTAAGATTGGTGTTGCTATACGGAGTGGCGCCGTGGGGTCCTTGACTCTCAAATACCAACTGGGAGAAACTAGAAAGGGTACAGCTGGAAGCGGCTAGAGCCATAACGGGGACGCTACGGAGGGCACCCAAGGAAGCGGTCCTTGCAGAAGCGGGGCTTGTCAAGCTAAAAGCTGCTGCAGAGGAGATATGGATGGTAGAGAGAGAGAGAGAGAGAGAGGTGTTGGAGGGGGACGGACACTAACCCGCGTCGTGACTGGGGATTGAAGGGCACATAAAAGCGCCTCAGAAGAAGGAGCTGGCTGGAAGTGTCGAAGAGTCTGATGCTGGACCTGGACCTGGAGGATATGGAAAGGGTCCGAGTATCGCGCCATGGACAACGCTAGAGGGCGTCCAGTGGAGCATCGTGTCCGGCAGGTGAGATGGAGAGAAGGAGCTTGGAGTTGGGGGACCGGGGGGATCTTACGAGGCATCCACGCTAGGCCCTTCAGTATTGGAAGTGGTGGAGGCGGGTCCGGCTGAAGTAAACCGAGGAGACGGTGGAACATGTGATGGAGTGCCCGGCGGGTTGGATGAAGAGGATTGAACTGAAGTTGAGGAGTATGAAGGACCTGTGCAGGAAACGGTTTGAGGAATTGGTCTACTTGAAGTGGTTCAGAAAGAAGGGTCTCGTATCTGAGGGAGTCCCGGCTCCCCTTACGAGACCTGCTGTGCAACAACAACAACAACTGCAGCACGATCTTCCAACCTCTGAGTGGTGTGCTGTGGAAATCGGTCCAAAAACCAAAAGAAGACCTGCGACTGTGGAACCATTTCCACAGGAGTTTCTAGTCGGCAACAACAACAACAACAATAACAGCTCTTAACAGGACAAAGTGGCGAAAAATCGTGGGTATTTGCGCAAACTGACTAGACGGACGGATCTGTACCATTATACCCTTTTCCTCTAAAAAGGAAGAAGAGACTGATGTCAACTATCAAGGGACGAAAGTAAAGATTCTTGGGCACCAGATAAGATCAGGCAGAATGATTAAGACCGTGATTAAAGATAAAGTTGAAGGAACTAGACGAAGAGGCAAGCCATTGAGAAACTGGGTTGATGATTTCACAGAATGAAGTGGACACTGTCTAAGCGAACTGAGCCACAGAACTGAATTCAGAGACGGCGTGATGAGTATCAATGGGTGCACCAACGACCGACTTGCTAGGGTTGTTGTTTTTTATGACGATGGTTTTTAATGATGAATGGGCGTACGTCTGGTTAAACACTCAAATTTACAAATAGGAAGTGAGTGACCTTGAGGTCAAACATGGTACAAGTGCGGAAAGGTTTTATTAAAACATATTATATAAAAACACGTTTAAATGTAGTACAGTAAGCCGATTTGTTATGTGTTGAGCTCTGTTGACCCCCGTTATGGGTTATGAAGTTATCGGATTTAATTGTTCCATCAACAAGAAATGCATGTGGAAAGTTATTAAAATTTGTTTGAATTCAGAATTTCAATGTTATTTCAATGAACTCGATATTTTTTACGTTTGTTTTGTTTGGTTACCCGGCCCCTTCCGTGGGATGGGGGTGGGGAGCGCAGGGTCACCGAGACCCAGCAACCGGGCAACTCCCCATGGCCGCAAAGGTCGAGGAGGCTCACCGTCTCACCAAAAATGGCAAGGCGGAGGACTCAAGATGACGGGCAAGAGAGAAGACGATAAGAAAGATCCTGCTGGCCTTTATCTCAGGAAGGGCAAGAGGGGGAATCGGTCAGGCTGTTCCTATGGAGGTAAGATGCAAGGAGGGTGGAGTGCCAGTTGCAGCGAAGGCGCGAAAGTTCGCAACGGGTAGAACGGGGAAGGAGAAGCTCACCAGGTGAAGTATTGGGGATCTGGCTGTCGAAGAGTTTAGTGCGAAGTGATGACCGCCAGAGAGAAAGGAGAGAGTGGTGGATGTAAGAAGAGGAGGCAGAGAAAGAGATTGGGGCAATAGCGGCAGAGGAAGCACCGCCTTGACGTTGATTATGAATACGCACACAGTCTACGGGCGTAAACTAATCGTGCATCAAAGTGCCACTCACTACTGTCATATCAATAAAACATGCTACAACTATCCGATTCAAATTCACCATTGAGAGCCTCGCACCGTAGTATATTGATGTAGCATTGCAGCAGCAAACAAAAGCGCGGCTATCAAACGCGCAAACACGCGTGGGCAAACCCCTTCTCTCCAAGATGTGTTGAAGCAGTCCAGAAGGAAGTTCCAGGCACCCCCCCCCCCCAATCTCTTTGAGAAAGCGGGAAGAAATCCCATCCGCCCCCTCAGTTAGATTATTATAACGCCAATGTTGACCTTATAGCTAACAAAATGCGCAAGCGTATTTGGGCTGTTGTTGTAAGCCGAGGAAAAGCCCCTCCATCGTCTCAGAGGGCCACAGACTTGGTAATGTCATTCATAAATAAAACTAAACTTCTAATATATGATCAATTCTTTATGCAACTCGGCATATAGTATGTGCTCTGTTGTAATGTGTTTTATTTGATAAAATAACAACTTCTTCTTTCTCAATTCACTAATCAGGACAAGGTGACCATCAGATTCAGCAAAATAAAGAAGAATGTCAGACTAATGTGAAATATATTTAAGGGAATTTAAGATACATAGAAGTCTAGACACGGCAACCAACTACTTAGAAAACTTACAACATCCCTCCACCACTGGGCGACTTTCTTTCCTTACTCTTCCCCCTCTTCTTGCCCCTGCAAATACACGTACAAATAACCATAGAAATTCATTGCAAAGGAGGGGAGGATTTTAGTTCGTTTATAGGGCCTATACGAACTTCGGGCTCTTGGAGTTCTTAGGACTGGGACTCCGACTCTTTGACCTTTTGCCTGATGGTTTTTTCTTTTTCTTTCTGTTTTCCGTTTTGTTTCTGTTTTTTTGTAAGCTAGACGTGGGAAAACACGGGAAAACATATCTTTAAGGCTTATTCTTTCACAAAGACAATTGTCACCACTTACCCTGACTTAACTTTTAATTCCCTAACATCTTCCGGATTGAGTAGAGATTCTAACAATTTAGACGCTCTGTCGAACTCTTTAAGTTTCATTGTTGAATATAAACAAATGGAAAAATAACTCACTCTAAAATAATTCAAGGAATACAGTAAGTACGAAACTACTTATCTTCGAAATTTGAATATCGCCACATGAAAATCTCACGTCAATTAATCCTAACTTGTACAAACAAAACAAGGCTTAATATGCGACGCTGTCACATGCGGATCCCAGTTGCCAACTCGCCCGGTCAGGGTCAGAAGTTGGAATCATTTGAAAGGCAATCATGTTATTCTATGACACATTTGTCCAGACACACAGGGACCAAGAGAAACTTCCACACACATAGATCAACACAATCGAGTAGCAAACCAAAAGTCTTGAAAGCAAGGAACACAGATCATCGTTCATTGTTATAGTATATCCCCAAAAATATATGTACTGCGTTTTTTAATATCGATCGTATATCTCTAATGGGAGGCTTATCGGTGCTTATATCATGGAAACTTTTCCAAAACACAATGCATACATAAAGGAGTTAAGCTCAAGTATTTCATTAACGCACCTTATTTTAAAAATGTATTTATTTTAAGCATTAGATGACTATAATCAGGATCACACAATGAAATGCAAACATTTTGCTCTTATATTAGGTATGGAATATGGATAAAACACACAAATTGTGATTTCATAAGCAATAAAACTTAATACGCTTTTGACGTGTGTGGTACGATTCAAATTTGTTTGTTATTAATTAGTTTATCCAATAGAATTGATATAACAAGCCTTAAAAATAAATGACTTTTGATGCCACAAAAATACACTCATATATAAAACATTCTAAACCGGCGGAATAAATAAAAGACTAACCATAGTAGGATAAATTTGCTTCCTAAGACATTATATAAATTATTCCTCGGAATGTGATAACACTGAGAGATTCCCAACATTGCTTGTCTGACTGTTTGTGTTTGGGTTCGCTATCTCCTTATGGGGGCCATAGGTTCCGTTTTATGGGTCCCTTTTAAGCACTTTTGAGACTACCAAAACCAAAACTATACGTCACTTTTATGCAATCTTACTGAAATTTTGTGGAGAACACCTTAGAAATCGCCGTAAAATGACTACTGACCACAGTCAAATTTCATTTACCATTATTGATTTCAATTATTTTTAAAACTTATTCATTAATTTGTTAACTAATGATTATACAAACAGACTCGGAATAATATTGAATATTATATATATTTGTTAAGTTGTCTGTGTGTGTGTGTGTGTGTGTGTGTGTGTGTGTGTGTGTGTTCTGGGTGAGCGGGTCGAAACGTTTGTGCCAGCGACCCGAAACTTTGCATGGGTGACCCCCTCAACCCTGCGGGTAACATAGGGGGGAGCGAGGTCGACCTCCGAGGTCGGAGTCGAGGTCAAGGGGTCGGGATCGAGGTCAAGATGGCTAAAAGTTGTGTGAAAAGGTCGTTTCGGGCAGAAGAAAGCCTCCCACAGAAAATTTCATAAAACAAAAGTTGCTGGGTACCCCCGAAAATGGGGGACCGGACTACAGCAGGGTTAAGGTTAGGGTTAGGCATGTGCCCTATTCTATTGCCCAGCAACGCGGGCACCCACTGCTGTATCACTCTAAAATATCCGCCAGGAAATCTTTGGTAGCTTGAGAGACATGCGGGCGGGCATTATCGTGGACAAGACGAACGAACAGGCTGTGGTAAAGCCGCAAGAAAATGTCTCATAGCTTGCAGAAATGCAATACACACTTCAGAATTCACATTATCGCCTCTGTCCAACACTTGAAAGAAATGATCCCACAAGATGAGACAGCAACGATAATCAGGAATTTCTTCTCCATTGTTGACTTGACTGCTGTTTGCCGTCTGTCTCCGTCAGGTCCCATCCATGAGCCAACGACATGGCAACGACGATTTAACATCTTTCGACAGTAAAACCACTTTTCATCTATGGTCACCATGTTCGCTCTAGTTATGCATGAATCAAAAGCTGTCAGCATCTTTCTACAGCATTCCACTGGCTTATCTCAGGTTTGTTGTTTGATGACGTGAGATACTCATATTTCGTCAAGATCTTCTGGTAAAATACAATACACCATACTCTCAGAAATAATGAACATTGCTGCGAGCTCTTGGACGGTATGGTTGCTATCATCTTCTATTGCTTCATCACTCAAAGAGATGTTATTTGTTCGTGTATCACTAACTTGACGGCCACTGCCTGGTACGCGTTAAAATGATTTCCGAAAGCCATTCCGAAGTATTTGGACAATCTGCTGAACTCTTCGTAGTTTAGGAGCATTAATAGGCCATGCAGTAATTAGAACATTGTGCATTTTTGTTGCATTCATGTCGTTTTTCGAAGTGTTTCAATAAGAAAAGTCATTTTAGATTTATCAAACTCCATATTTGCTTATTACTGATATTTGAAAAGAAATGTTTACTAAAATCGATTATTTTAAATTATTCTATAGATATAAATTTAAGTTTTTATGATTTAAAATTTGAATAGAACGATTTTTATAAGTAATTATATAACTTCAGTCATCACTAGAACTGTCATAGAAATTTGAAAACAATACAAAAATAATTAAGGTGTCGACGTATTTTTTAAACATCAGGTATCGAAATACGTAATTTTTTACGAAATGACCAATATATCAATCGTATATTCCTATTGGGAGACGATTTAATTTTGTCAGTATATTTTATAAAGCATATATATTTTATGGGGCATTTCTTACTAATCTCATCCTAAATTTAAAATCTGGGGTTGCCCTGCGTATAAATACACTATTTAGTATCATCCGAAAGCTAGGAACATGCTCTATTTGACGGAGACTCAAGAAACGACATTACATATACACTTCATAGAATGTAAAAGCGTCATATATACAATAGATACAACATAACAGTTGATTTTCTACACAAATACTCATAAATAGAAACTACAAATTGCGCACTCGCAAAAACAGAATTGAACATTTTACCACCATATTATATATAAAAAAGAGAAACGTATTGTCTAAATTAAAGGTGTTGCGGAATTTATATATCATTTATACAGAATCTTACTCAGAAATGATTTTGTTTCAATAGTTTTACATTGCACAATACATTTTTCATACATTTGTCTTGGAAAATATACAATTAGCGTGGCGCAGTCATTGTTGAATATATTTACAAAATTTTATATCTACTGAAAGAAGAAAACATTATCTAAAAAATAGTAGTTGCGTAATCTTTCTATCAGTCATTGAATTTAAAAAGGGAGCTCCTCAATTTTATTTATTTTCCCATTACTTTCCATTACGGAGTAATTAAATTATTGATTTAGCTGCCGCTTGTTTTTTTTAAAACAGCCTATGTCAGCTAAAATACGTCGGCTTTTGGAATAAAAAGTAGCCATTTATTCAACTCGTCGCTGTCTGTGTGTTTGTGCAAATTTTCTGAAACCTCGGTTCTGTAGTTTCGGAGAAGTATCGAAACGAACATACAGGACATAGGTATATATCTATATAGCAAAAATGACTAAATATGTAACAGAGTAATGTATAGTAATTGGGAAATCAATAAAATTGAGGAGCCTCTTATTTAAAGTAAATGACCGATAAAAAAATTCCGCAGCTGCTATCTTTTAAATAATCTTTCCTCTGTTAGTACATATGGAATTGTATGAATATATTGAACAATGACTGTGCACGCGCAAATTATAAATTTGCCTAGACAAGTGTAGGAAAAATGCCATACGTGCTATGTAAAACTATTGAAACTAAATAATAATAATAATTTATTTTATAGCAATAAAAAATTACAAAAGGCAGACCAGAGGCTACCCTAGTGCAGATCTGGCTGGTCACCTAAATGTTTAGGTGCACAGTCATTGTTCAATATATATTCATACAATTTCATATGTACTAAATGAGGAAAGATTATTTAAAAGATAGCAGCTGCGGAATTTTTTTCCGCAATTAAATTATTTGAATGATATATAAAATAAATTCAGGAACTGCTATTGTTTAGACAATAATTTGCTCTTTCTTTACAAATAATATGGTAGGAAACTATTCAATATTGTTTTAACGAGTGCTCATTTGTAGTTTCTCTTTATGAGTATTTGGGTAGAAAGTCAACTACAGTAGTGTGCTTATGTTGCTGTTTTTCACTTTATGAAGAGTATTTTTTAGCCAGATAGCTACACGTAATGTCGTTTCTTGAGTTTCCGTCAAATAGAGCATGCTCCTATAGCTTTCGTATGATATCAAATAGTGGCATAGCGCAAGTCCAGATTTTAAGTATATGATAAATCACTGATATCAGGATTTACACTATGACGAAAGTCCGCGTCTTTCCGTTTAATATACGAGTCGCCGCAGGCGACGAGTATAATAAACGGAAAGACAAGGATTTCTTCAGTGTAAATCCTGATATCAGTGATTTAACGTAATGTAATTACCGCTGTACATTAAACG
>JAUYWV010146590.1:0-10307 GCA_032274565.1 Nematoplana nigrocapitula | reverse complement strand
TCTTTCTTGTATTGTGTTCTGATCGCGCCTGATTTTTGTCGGTTATAAATTCTGTATGTATATATATATATTTTGGTTACCAGCTAGATCTGCCATTAGGTAGCCTCTGGTCTACCATTTGTAATTTTGTAATTACTATAATATCAATTATTATTATTATTATATGGGGGGCCACTGTGCAAAAAAGGTTGACTCAAAGTTGTAATTAAAGTATTCGCTAGGAAAATTCATTACAAAGAAATATTTTATTCTCGATATACGAAGTAAACTCTGACGTTGTAGAAATTAAACAGGGGTATCACTTTGATTCAGATGCATAATTAAATAGGGGTATCACTTTGATTCAGATGCAAAAAAATAAAAAAATAAAAGAGCTCTATTGGAAAGGAGATTTTGAATGAGATCTACCAGAAAACAACAGCATATTTTCATCAGGAGAAAAACTGCGCCAATAGAGGGGGAAATACAAACAAATTGTTAAGTGGTTGTCAAGAAGTGAAGCATGTGGAAAAAGCATTGAATCAGATAATGAATAATGCCAAAAATATGAAACAGTCACTACATATACTAAGCAAGATGGAATTGTTTCGATTCAAGATCGCCAGAGTCTGGATCTAATATGACAAGAGAAGACAAGACTTGAGATGTGCTGGTGTCACATGTTGATCCCAGTCAACAACTCTCCCGGTCAGTACAGTTGGAATCATTTAAACATCAATCATGTTATTTTATTACACTTTTTGTCTATAGACACACAGACCAACAAAAGCATTCACTCATACACAGTACAATCGAGTAGCAAATCAAAGTCTGGAAAGGAGAGAACACAGATCATCGTTCATTGTTATAGTACTGTATATCCCAAGAAATACATGTAGATGTACCGATTGTCGGTGTCCCATGATTGTTTTATATCGATCGTATATCCTAATGGGAGGCGTTTTAATTTTGTAATTACATTTTATATTGCGCTTAGCATTTCTTACTAATCTCATCCGAAATTGAAAAACTGGGCTTGCGCGGCATTATATGGCACTATATAGGGTTGTCCAGAATGTTTTGATCTATAATAGCAAATTAGTTAGAAAAACATAGAATATTTATTCAAACTCAACATAAATATCGAAATATTTATTCAAACTCAGCATAAAAACAAAATTATTTATTTAAACTCAACATAAAAACTAAAATATGTATTCAAACTCTGCATAAAAATCGAAATATTTATTCAAACTCAACATAAAAATCAGAATATGTATTCAAACTCTGCATAAAAATCAAAACATTTATTCAAACTCAAAATAAATATTTATTCAAACTCAACATTAAAATCAAAATATTTATTCAAACTCAACATAAAAATCTAAATATGTTTTCAAACTCAACATAAAAACCAAAATATTTATTCAAACTCAGCATAAAAACCAAAATATTTATTCAAACTCAGTATAAAAACCAAAATATTTATTCAAACTCAAAATAAAAATATTTATTTAAATTCAACATAAAAACCAAAATGCTTATTCAAATTCAACATAAAAACCAAAATGTTTATTCAAACTCAACATAAAAACCAAAATATTTATTCAATCGCAACATAAAACCAAAATATATATTCAAACTCGACATAAAAATCAAACTATTTATTCAAACGCAACATACAATATAAAACAGAAGGTTAATCATGGTCAGTAAAATGATAGAAGTATCCTCCATGAGCATTGATGCATTTTCCAATCTCCTGGGCAGTAGAGTGAAGGATTTTCGAAAAAGGATTGATCCTTTGAATTCAGCCAATTTTGAATGACGCTCATAACTTCAGATGAATTCTCAAATTTACGTCCTCGAATGGAATTTTTCCGAGGTGAAATTAGATAATAATCCGACGAGGGAAGATCCGGAGAATAAGGGGGATGGTCGACCACGTTTATGGCCAGCTCAGGCAATTTGTTCTTGGCAAGAGTAGCCGTACGGGTCCTGGTGTTATCTTGTAGGAATAAGAAATCAACCGCGACTCAATTGAAGAAGTAATTGAAAAGTTTTCGCATAAAAATCATTGGTCAAAACTTTCTGGACAACCCTATATTTAGTATTATACGAAAGCTAGGAACATGTAGTTATCTGTCTAAATATAGACTTTATAGAGTGGAAAACAGCGACATATGCATCCCTGTTCACTTTCTATATCCAAATCGGCACTTGCAAAAATCATTTTGAATATCTTTCACCAATGTATACATCAAGAACGATAGCAGTTGCCAAATTCATTGATTCAAAGAATTTATATTGATAAACGATTTAGTTTGCATATTTTTGTGCATTGCTCATGACATTAGTATACAATTCTCTTGGTAAAGTGAAAATGTGCGCGCGCAGCACACTGTGTATGGGATAACCTCCTAGAGTCAGCTACGAAACTATTTACTATTTAACAGTCTGGTCGGCTTCACTCTATAGGATGTCATCCGTTTTCTTCGCTTAACAAATTGTTTCATAGAAATTTGAATTTTTCTTATGAAATGAGGGAAATCTGTTTTTTTATATCCGAAACACGCTTATTATTACCTGCGGACGATTTTTGTTAATTGATACAATGGATCAGCTAGGTGAACGTGATGTCATTATAGATTTATGTTTGATGAGTATCAATCATTCTGATATTGGATATAAAAGTTGAATGGATGAATCAAGCAATGACACGATTGACTACACTGAGCGAAGACGATTTGCGGCGTGAGATGACGAGATCGACCACAGCGGCACACGACGCGCAAGTAATTTAAAAGGAATGAAAGTAGTGACCCCTTCAGGACATAAACTATATTTCTATTAAATTTGTTTGATGTTTGTTGGTTTATGGTCAATTTTTGCATGTCAATGAAATTTCTGTTATATTTTAAAGTGTTCTACTGTATATATGTACGAGCTTTATACAAGGATAAAAGATTATAATTTATACTCCAGCTAAAATATATCGTAGTCGTCGACGGCTGTTCCTCGTGTCCGAGGATTATTTCCATTCTGTTCAGTGGTGGGCACGTTGATAGCTGAGCTGCCCGATTCGTGCTCTAAAAGTCGTGGGCATTTGGCACACGGAATAGTCGGTGGTGGTTGACATCGTAGTATAATGAAAGGAAAACCATCCAACACTGATCTTTGCCGTCTTAATATTAAAAATAGCATCCTACTGAGAACACTTTGATAGGCGAAGAAGTGAAAGATAGCAGTTGCGGAAATATTTATGAGTCATTTATTTCAAATAAGAAGCTCCTCAATCTTATTGATTTTTCAATACTATACACATTACCCGGGAAATTGATCGTGAATATCTGCTAAAGTACGTCAGATTTTGCAGAAAAAAGTAACCATTTACTCCCCCTGTTGGGTCTTCGTGTGTCTGTGTGCAAATTTTGATAAAGTTCTGTCCAAGAGTTTCGGAGGAGTATCACAACGAAACTTACAGTACATAGCAAACAACACAATCAAACATCGACATGAATTCAGACACCCCGTCTTTCAAATTTCGTCACATATCATCATTTATCCGACTGGGATAAAAAATGAAGAAGTGAGTCGACGATTTACCTTTCAAAATTTCAAATGATTCATTTTTTAGTTTTACGGCATGGTTAATCAGCCTTCTTCCTTTCTGTTTTTTGTTATTATTTAATTGAAAACGCCAAAAAACTAAAGCGTTTATCATTCTTTTTATGAACAGTGTCGTGCTTGTTTTCTGCTTTATTTTAAACTACTTCTATTGATGTCTTGAAATGGAATTACAGACTCGAAAAAATCTAATCTAATTACCGCAATTAGTTTTCAATGAATGGTTCCGATGTTTGTTTGAAGGTGTCGTATCACCTTACCTAGTTTCAAATCGCCTCGTATCATTTCTCTTCGTCTTGTTTCGCTTAGAATCAAATGGCCTTGTCGGAATTCGAGTATTGGATTATTGTTACTTTTCGCCTATTACGCGTTTTATAAAAAATAGTGCTAAATTTCAACTGTCTTCCCATCATTGCCGGAAGAAATAGACGACCGACATTCGTTCAATAATACAGCTAAATGTGATTTGACATTTGTAAACGCGCTGCTTGGCCAAATGACATAGTCGCTGTAGTTGATTGGCAACAACGCAACGGAGAATAGCCGAACTGTTACGCAATTTCTTAATCGGTGAACACATGGTTGTCACAATGAGAGTAGGCAAAGTGAAACGTAACCCTTTTTTAATTAGGTCGATTAAAACAATAAATTCCTTGGGAATATCTACCAGAGGCGAGTTCTTGATGATACTAAGTGATAAGTGTGTTTGGCAGAGGAATTGTCATATTGTATTCTTCAATTGGTGTTTTCCTCAAGATCTTACTACGTCTTGATCAGGGGTGCAGCCACGATTTTCTTAAGGTGGGGGGGGTCTGAGGTGAGTGCTCCCCATGCAAAAAACGAACATCGCAAACTCGGCTTCTTTCTTTATAGCTGCTCAATGACGATAGAAAGCACTGCATTGTCAATGTAAAATGTGACTGAGTTTAACTTACTGCATTACTGTCAACTCTCAATTCAAACAGAGAAGCTCCATATATACAGTACTGTCGTAGGCCCCAGAAAAGTATCGATTTTTCTACCAATTGTCAGTATTCATGTTCAGCAGGTGAACTGCCTTTTTACTCAACTACAGTAATATAGATTTTTTAAATGCCTTTTCTCTAGGAGAGGGGGCTGGCTGCGGATCCCAAATTTTCCGGCCCATCTCTATAGTACACGACTAGTTTCGTCCTGATTGGGACTCATCAGGTGTACGCAAGAGAAGGCGAACCCAGCTTGTCTTTTAGTACTACTGGCAAGTCAAGCCAGGAGTTCCGGAAAATGATTTCACCACAGAGAAATTAATGACACCAGGCCACCCAATGCAATGACAAGTCATTTGCATTTAAATTTAGCCAAAACTAATAGAAAAGTTGGGATTCACAGCCAGTCCCCTCGACAAGGAAAAGGCATTTGCACAAGTCGGTCAGTTGCATAATGCCGGCAGCCGCTGCTCTCCTCTCGATTCCGACCAAAGTCATTCAGAACGATGTGCTCGACGGTGTCCCGCTCGTCCTCACACTGTCTGCAGTGTCTCCCTGAAGTCTGGTGCCTCGCCGATATGCCCTGTGCTGTTCCACCCTCTCTCCTCCTCAAGTCCGACTACTGCACCAATCCCGTATACCAATGTGGCTCTCTCGTGAGTCAACTGCCTCCTGAGCTGTTGCAGTGCTCTGCGGTGTCCCTGCTGTTCCAAATGCAAATGTAAGTAGGAAATCTAATAAGTCAGTTCGCTCTAAATTCTTTATTTGAAATGAATTTTCGGATCAGCTCTTCACAGAGCGCTATACGCTTAATGAATGTAACTCAGAATATCAGCAGTGAATACAATGAAGTGATGAACCGGTTAATCAATACAATATTAGAAAATAACATTTAATGTAAATAAATTCAGTATTCAATGGACTATATGGACTGACATAAAATAAAAAAAAAACAAGATTACATGCCAAAACGAAGATTATAAAATTCTTATTCAGTACATAAAGGAGGGTTAAGTCTACAAATCCATATAGCCACTAAAATCTCTAATGTTTTTAAAACGAGGTATAGCATTGGCTCTGTCGGTAGGTACATAGTTCGGTTTATCGTTGAGATTTCGCGCTATATGTGACGATGATTTTGAAATCTTACTTTGAAGAACACCTGTGGAAATATGCTCCTTTATACGATCCGTCAAAGTACGTGTGGTGCAGCCAACATAGGTAGTATTACAACTACACTCGTATAGATAAACAATAGATGAAGGCATTGCATTCACACGGTCTTTACCCCCGGGTGTAGATAAAGGTTGAGGTCGTGAATAAAACGCAACAGACACAGCAGGAGCGCAACGAGCAATAGCAGTCTCGATCCTTTTCTTTACAGCATTGCTTGACTTGTCATCGATGTAAGGTAATTGAAGGAAGGTATTTTTCTTAGCAGGTCCCATGGAAGGGGTTGTGGGAAAATTACTTCTGGTCAAAATGTCACATTCATTGCGCGTAGAGCTCTCTGAAAAGCTGCGCCGAAAATTCATTTCAAATAAAGAATGTAGAGCGAACTGACTTATTATGTTTCTTCGGAATATTTACAAATTTATAACTGGGAAATTGCCTTGGAGATCTATCAGAAATGCCACCACCTAAGGTCTCTCATAATCTCCCACGCATACGCATCATTTTTCAAGACGATTAGCAAACTCTGAACATTTGCTGTAATTTTCTTTGAGGTGCACCGAGTGTATTTCCTTCTACAACTGGCTTGCTTCTGACTGCTAAAGACGACTAATCTCTACCGGGCGGCTTGGCTACAGACATCTTAGGGCAGCCGGCACCGGGACGATTCCCGATGGTACGTCTGCGCTATGGAACACGACAACAGATTTGTATCTGGTGATGATGCCGATGGGTTCAGGACAATTTCTTGGTATAGGGAGAACATCGTGGCTCTTTGTCTTCCTCTCATCGTCGGAACCATCCTGCAGAAGAACAAAAAAATTATAACGAAAATAAATTTTTATTAATAACAAATGTGTTAGAGGTTCCTGGAGGACTTTCAGAATTATATTTGCGCGCAAACGCACACACACACACACAAAATAAGAACAGGTAAGTTCTGTGATGCGTCCTCGACCTTGTCCTCTCTCTTTTCCTACCTCTCTTCAGAGATGCGAGAGTGCTTCAATGGCTGCCTGCTTGCTTTAATTATGTTCGATTTTGAAATATCCTCGGGATGTGGAGAGCTTTCCAATATTAATTGTTTGCCTGTCTGTCTCTGTGTTACCCATCTCCTCATCCATCAATCGGGGTCAGCTGAATTGTGTGTGCAACCAGCCTTTGAGTGACGGGGCAGGGCATGCACTATATGTTTCTGATTTTCATCTGCATGGGTGCCACAGGTTCCGCATAATGGTCCGTTTTAGGCCCTTTTGAGACTACCAAAACAATACGTCACTTTTATTCCTGTTCTTGATATGCGATCTTAATGATATTTTGTAGAGATAAAGAACATCTTACGTCGCAGTGAAATCACCGCTGACCACAGTCATATTGCATTTCTCATTATTGATTTATTGATCGATTTGTTATAACACAATATATGCAAAATCTCTTAATTTTCATTACTGATTTAAACAAAATTTGGCACATTTGTAAATAACTTAAACATGAAACATACTGCTGAATTCCAGAACAATCGATCATTAATATCGACGAAGAATCAATCATTTTCAAATTATTGATTAATTTGTTAGCAAATAAATATACAAGCAGACTTGGAAATTCAATTACATTGGAATTACAAAGTTAACATAGTGATTGAAATTCGCGTTAAAATGTCAAAGAAAATAAAACCGACTAATGGCTCCCAGTCGCCTTAAAGGCAACTGCGCGTCAACATCCCGCGAACGAGTCTGCGAACCTATCGTACAGCGCATTTCCCGTCATCAAACAAACACCGCACGAATATCTCAAAACTGCGCCAATGAAACACCCGTGCAGCGCGGTTCCTTTCTTTAAACTTACGTCATGGGAGCCACAGATTCCGTTTTAGGTTTTTTAAACACTTTTTAATACTACTAAATTTTTACGTCATGTCATACCTGTTATGTTATTGATATGCTTCCATGAAAATGGTGACAGCATTCGATTTGAACTTTATTGCAAGTGATATTTCTTTTTTATATTCCGATCTAACGGAAGCGTTTAATATTAGAAATGAGAGCTTAGAAAACCGTAAACACTGTGTAGACGAGGACGCATTTTAATATACTAATTATCTAACATATAGAAAATATTTCCTACTTCACATTTTGAAGATTTACAGTATATTATCAGTAGAAAAAATAGCACAAATTGCTTAGTGTCACGAAAATACATACATAGATATAGACAGACAGACACACCTTCGATCATTGCAGATGCGAGGAGGCGCCAGCAGTAATTACCTATAATCGAAAATTCTACTTAGAAGTGTTGTATAAACGCGAAGTCAGTCCATTTATCCACACCTGTATATCGGTTTAGTTTTCATTTTAGTCGCTATTTCTGAGGGCGGCTCTCTTACCCAACTTTCCAGCAATCTCTCTGCCGCCCGTCATACGGCGTCCACTTTTAGTGGCAATATAAATAATAATTCACGAGATCTCACTCTATAATCAGAGGTGACACACATGCAGATGAGGAGCTCCGCTCAGATCATGGGAAGCAAACTGAGAAGGGCGAGTGCAGTGGGAATTGTCGGAAAGAGTTGGCGCTGCAGATAGCCACCAACATTTATGCTGTTTGGTCGAAGTCAAATATTTGCAGCTGAGATATACAGTACAGCACTACATGATCGGGTTGATCATTATCGCTGCCATATTCGGCCCGCGAGGAGTACAGTAGTCTGTTCGTCAAGTTGAAATTTTTGTTCACTACTTTTAAAAGTTGCAGATCTAATGTAGCGAGTTGGTGGACCTCAATACGCGCCAAATGTCAGTTGAAGTCAATCTTCTACAAATGCGATTTTGTTTGTGTGTGTGAATGCGATAAACGTCCAAACGCGGAAATCGTACTACGCCAAAAGTGTTTATGTGCACGGCAAACGCCCTCCTGGGAGTGACATGTAGGCTGGTCAAAATTCCCTCCCCATCAATGGTTTAAATGATTTCACTTTTTGATAACAACACCATTGAGAGCCTCATTCTGTAATACATGACAGTGAACACCTAGTAAAAAAACAAATTCCTAATTCTTATAGTAGGCGATTTCTATACCAATATACTATAGAATGAGACTCCCAATGAGGTTAACAAAAGAAGTCTTTTGAGTCATTGACGGGGGAAGGATATCAACCAGATTATATTACTCACTTTGAACACGTTAGACATCGACGTAAAATTTGGCGTAGTACGATTTCCACCTCATCACTGGTTTAAAAGACTTCATTTGTTAACATCCTTGATTATTTTTATGAATTTGTGTTCTGTCGTATAGGTGATTGCTGCAATGCTATATGAATGTACTGCAAAATAGGCACTCAATCGCGAGTTTGAAACTGGTAGCTGTAGTCCGTTTTGGTTATGTTTGTTATGTGGATAGATGGTATAGCGAGTTGCACTTTGATGCAAGAATTGTTTTCCACCTGTGGGTATTCCTAAGAAAGTTGCATTCTCTCGCTGACAATAACAGCATACCTCATGCTGTATGGCATCCCTATACGTCTTCTGATTTCATTTGTTTTTCTCGATTATTATACTCCCCAAGTAATTTAAACTGCGTCACTTGCTTGATGGTATCATCCCAATCTTCAACACGCATTGCGGGCTTTTCTCTTCTGTTTTAAAACAAACTACTTTGTCCAGCAGTTCTAGCAGCTTCTCTTGTGATTCAGCAACTATAGGAATGTATCGTCTGCATAACGTGTGTTGTTCATGTTATGCCCTCCTGTTTGATTTAGACTTTCTAACTCACACATAATCATTTCATTGTACAGATTAAACATATATGGTGATAGCACACATCCTTGTCTTACTCCTCGTTTAATCTTCGTGTAGTCACTCATTTCGCTTTCTATTTATTAAACAGACATATAAATCCTGAATAAATTGTTTGTCCAAGTCAGGTGTAACTTTGCAGAATGAAACAAACAATTTTATCTGAAAATATTCAATGAATTTAGGAGGGGACCGCCAGTTGAATAGACTTTGTTTCCTCTGGTGTTCTCGACCATTGGAGTTCTATTACATTATTTATAACATATTCAGGCGGAGTTGATGGGAGAGACAAAAGTCAGAGCCTTGTGCTACCGAATTGCGTGTATGATCGTATTTTTTGTGAATCATAACAAGTTGCGGTATTCATATTCCGACAGTCTTCGTAATAAGAGAAGCAGGTGGTGAATTGGCAGTGAGATCAGTAAGTCAGCGCAGCGGGTAAAGGCGTGATCTGTTTGCGGCGCAATTTGCGTAGGCGTATTTCAATTTGCGTGGGCGTATTTTCAACATGTTAATTTTTAATCATGTTTAGAAACTGTTCTGACTGGTGTGTTGTTACAGTATATATGGCATAGAACTGAAAATTTAGGAAGACTGTTACTGAATCTGAAATGAAGACTTCTGTGCGAAGGAGGCAACTCAGGATCAATGCGTTGGAACCCTCTTTGAATGGAGAAAGTGTGTAACAGCCACGAAAGAGCCAAAGCTACGTACGACGAAAGAAGGAGTCCGAGATATGTTATTGAAAAGAAGTGGCCAAAAA
>JAUYWV010146589.1:0-18918 GCA_032274565.1 Nematoplana nigrocapitula | reverse complement strand
AGGGTTGGCTTAGCGACACCCAAGCAGGATTCAGGGAACGCCGCAGTTATGAGGAGCAAGTCCTTCAGACTCCCGCAGAGCTCGGTCCTCGCTCCTCTTTTGTTTCTGCATTACAGTACCTACCTCAGCGACCATATAACAGATCCGGTGAAGGAGTACATGTTCGTCGACCATGTGGCCTTGCTGGCCTAACAGTCAAAGAATTAGAAGGTATGCCGACAGCCGACATATTCAAGAAGGAGTCCGAGCTGTGGAGGAGTGGCGCAAACGGAAGAAGATGATCCTCAGGGCTGAGAAGTGCGAAGTAACCCTCTTTTCTTTTGAACAAATCAAAATTAAACCTTTAAAAACATCAGGAATAGCCCCACTCCTAATTACCTTGAAGTAACTCTCAACCGAACCTTGTCCTTTGACCCACATATAAACAAGGTTGTAACAAAGGTCAAGGCTAGATGTAGAATACTATCCATCTTAGAAGGGAAGGATTGGGGCTGTCCGAAAAACCATCTCCGGACGGTGTAACTCGTGTTTCAACGAAACGTGATGGACTGCTCCGGCGTGGCAATAAATGGACCGCCCCATTCACCATATACCATATTGAAGTACCACAAAATAGCGCACCGAAGACATCAGGACCAAGATAATGATAATCAAGAGGTGACAAGATCCCAGGAACAGGTTACAGGGGTCCACGATGTCGACATGTACATATGTGGTCGAAACAACGCGTTGTCGCTTCGTGATGTCCTCAAGAGCCACAGGCACTTAGCATTATGCGCGGACTAAATCAACCTTCGAAAAGATAGTCTTCTTTGTGAGGTTTGCCAGGAAATCCTAGATCCGCAAGGATTGATTCTGAATTCTCTGCAGCCAGACTATGTTTCCATATTCTAAACCATTCGCATAGATTCCCGGCTGTAGTGTGACTCATCTTAACTCCTTCACGCGTCAGGATGCGGTGAGCGTCCTGGGACGGCTTCTGGTCGGCAGTCTTTCTGTCTAGAGAAGGTCTTGACCAGGCAGTCTTGTAGAGCCGTCTAAGGGTGGCGTCGTGTAAAGATTGCGACGACATGGTCGAACTTTGTATGTACCCACGTAATGACGTGCGTTCCGAATATAGAGTTGGCACGTAGGATTCGGTGCTTCGGCAGGGACGACGATGTCGGCAAGTGTTTCAGGGACGACGGCTTGGTGGCGCAATTCCTCAGAGAGGTCGGGGTGGTGGAACCACGGCCGCCGGACAAAGGTGGCACCACTAACCCCTAGTCGGCCAGGAGTACCAAAAAAAAACATATCCGCCCTGATATGGAGTGAAGACTCCAACGCCGCCAGCACAGACAGACAGGCGGAGATGGTCAGCCGGCACGCCAAGCGGAGACCGACGCTTGGTAGAGACTATGGGGAGGTAACCTACAGAAAACTCCTAACAGGGGATTGCCCACTAACCCCCTGCCATTCCTTCGGAAATAAAAAATAAACCAGAACATACCCTAGCAAGCTATTTACTTAGTACCAATTTTTCACTGAATTACAAATTACGTAAGTTTCGAATTACTTTATCATACTGGGATCCAAGTTTGGACTTCTCCATGATCATGACTGGATTGTGAGTGAGAACCACCGGACTCCGGTCCCGCAAATATCGATCGAACCATAGCTCCGTGATGTAACTCGTGTGTCGGTTCGCCTTATTGAAGGCTCCCAAGGCGGCTTGCAACTGGGGACCGGGACCTTTTTCGAATTCCTCCACCGCATGTCGCGTTTTCACAAAGGACGATTCCGAAAGAAACGCTTGCTATAAGGGAATTTTGAAAGTAAAAAGGCATCATATATTAATCAGCTTAATCACCAGAACACTTTACTATTTTAAAATATTATGCTCAGATAATTCAGTTTGGATCCGGCCCAGTCTGATTAATCATGGTATGCGATAAAGTCGCATTTGAAAGACGGGGATGCTTGAATTCATGTCAATGTCTGATTGTTTGCTATGTAGCTATGTATGTAGGTTCGTTTCGTTACTCATCCAAAACTACTGGACCAAACTTTCTGAAAAGTGTGCAAAAGCACGCAGACACCGACAAGTTAAAGAAATGGATACTTTTTATTTCCAAATCCGACGTATTTTGCAGTTATTTACGATTAATTATCCGCGAAATGTAAAGTAATAGATAGATGATAGATACGTTTTTTATTTGCCACCAGGGATGAAATTAATATATAAATTGTACAGTACAAACAATAACAGAGTAAACTAACCAAACAAATAACATAAAAACATTAAACATAAAACAATAACTTAAAGTAATCAGTTTGTACTGTAAGGAATTAAAATTCTAAATTAAACAAAGCCCTTCATGTAACTAGGGGTGCCAGAGAAAGATTTCTATCTAGCTGGCACCCCCAACAACATAATGCACTAAGAAATTTTAATTATTTCAAATAAAAGTGCCACAATTAAGGGCCCGGATTGATACGGTACCCTATGCGGTATTTGAGAAGAAACAGATATAAAAAACCACTATATTTAATTACTGCGAAAAGTTGTGAAAAGTTTATCAGGGAAAAACAACTCAGCTCAGGTGTCGTCAAATGACCAAAATACGCGTGGCCTCTCAGTCGTATGAGTTCACGGCGATGCTCACTGCCGAACGAATCAGGAGTACTGGGCACTGTCGTAGAGTTCACGGTGATGCACGCTGCCGAACGAATCAGGAGTACTGGGCACTGTCGTAGAGTTCACGGCGATGCTCGCTGCCGAACCGAATCAAAAGTACTGGGCGCTCTGACCCGACCGTATCAGGGTGCTCGTCCAAATCTTCCAAACTCCAATCCGGACGTGATGTCAACGTGCTCACGGTGATGCTCGCTGTCGAACGAGTCCGAAGTACTGGGCGCTCTGACCCGACCGTATCAGGGTGCTCGTCCAAGTCTTCGAAAAACTCCAGCGACTCACCACCACGTCACCTAGCAGTATTGTATCACTTGCTACCGTCTCGCCATTGCCATCACCACCGATCAGCACCACTCACGCAGAGCTCGCATCAACAACTCCGACATCGACCAAATCGGAAAACTCAGCCGGCGACAAAACCACCGATCAGCACCACAACACCACTCACGCGAAATTTGCGCCAATAACTCAAACCAGAAAATTCAGCTGGTGACACCTTGTCTATTCTGCATCTTCAAGGCAAAGCTTCTGCGATCAATCATTCCTTCTAATATGGACAACGATCGTTCGCATGAACTTTCCTTCACTATGTGCCTGAAATACTAGAACTTTAAGTTGGCAATATTTCTCATCAGTTGCCTCTCTATTCCAAACTGCTCCATGACCGACTCGTTGGTTATGTTCTCCTTCCAGATGATGAACGCATTCGATGCCAGCAGCACATTTTCAGACTTGATTTTTTTGCTTTTTCCGCTATGATTATCGTCCAGTTTTCCGGCGCGCACAGAAAGATAAATCAGACGAACGCCATAATCAGAGAAACTTTCAGGACGTCTTGAATTTGTCGTGACCTCCAGATTGCATCTAACTTTACTGCATTCACTTATACTTGATCTCCCTTGTCTTCACTGGCCTAGGAATTTAAGCTCCATCACCTCGTACTCCATCATTCTCTAGACGGGCGACACTGATTTTCGTCATATTTGTCTTCCACCCAGTATGATACCTTGCCGGATGCTTTGGAGTATTCTTCTCATAATGTCCGCCGCGTATAGATTGAACTTGATCGGGAATAAATTGCATCCCTACCCTAGTCTCCATCTCTATGTTAAAGTCATCGCTGTGTTGCTCCCAGGAAGTGGACGAATAACCACACGTTTACCACCGTTCTCAGTGCCGCGTGCAGCAGTAGTGTGTCAGATGAGATCAAACTGGCAAACGCCATGGAAACAATACATATGTTCGAAGTCTACAACCCGCAGGTGTACACTGACGGATCGGTAGGAGCTTCATCACGGAAGAGAAGGCGAAGTGATTAGGGAAGGATCGGTCCCCGATGGCAGACTAGCAGACAGTTGGCTTGCAGAGTGCAGGGCCCTGGGGAGAACGGTGGAAGAGTACACCCGTGTTTAAGAGTGGCAGATGGCGGTGAAATAATTGGGCAGGATGGCGAGGCAGATTTTGAAATATAGAATAAGTTACAGAAACTCGACAAAAGAGAAGGGTTCGTGACACTCCAATGGATACCCGCGAACTGCGTTGTGGATGGCAATGAGCGAGCAGATCGGCTGGCAGCTTTGAGAGTCTCAGACGAGCAGAGGAGCTTCAAGTTGCCACTACGGGTGGCCAGGGCAAGGATACGAAAGCAGCTTCGGGAAAGACAAGCAACGGAACACGCTCCAGCAGAAGTAGGAGTCATTCGTTCTTCTTAAATGCTTATAGACACAGGTTCGACAAAGAAGGGACTCCAGACTGGGAAGAATGCGGAGAAGCTTCGAAGACAACGGAAAATCTCTAGTGTGTCTGTCCTAGATGGATCTCGCTTTGAGAGAGTTGCCTTGGTGGGCAGTCGTTGAAATTCAGTTCTGCATTAAGCAGTCCAGCCTTGGTTACATACTTGGGGGGACCGGCAGGACGTTTCAATGCTGGGCTAAAGAGGAGAACTCGTGTAATAGCTGGATGAAGAAGAAGCACCACAAGATACACTGAAATTCCCATCTCTAAAAGAACTTTGTAAGGTCTTGATTTGTTGACCATATCGAACGCTTTAGTGTAGTCTACGAAGTACAGGTTGGTAATTTCAATTTCGAATATCCCGCATCCACGCCACACAAGTGGTAGTAGAAGGGTCGTATCTAGTCCACTTATAAATAGATTGGGAATTCCCAATGACGTCATTTATATTTATATCATCCAATCTGACTATATTACGTCATAGTTCTATTTATATATTTATAGCAGTTAATAAAACTGTAGTACGACATGGTCACGTGGAATTCTGCTATGCAAATTTTTTTTTTTTTTTCTCAGATAACTAAACATTTTGAATTCGATTAAACTTTGCAATTTATGCAAACTTCAAAATTTCTCAGAGTCTTCGTAAAGTAACTTTGTCAATTGATTTATCTATAAAAATGTTACAAGAATTATGTGCTCTCTATAAAGAGGATGTAAGGCCAGGCATGACGATATTTTAATTAATACAGAGTTATATGCTATTGCCCAGTCTTTTATAGTCTCACTGCCGTATGAGGGTCAGATTGTATTCTCTCTTTGAACGCAGTATTGTGTTTTTACACATTCACTAACTTGCTCCCCAATTTCCGTGCAATCTCCATAGACAGAAACATCGGGGGCATTTTGCAGTTTTTTGGTTAATTGAATTAAAAGATCCAATTTTGTGTAGATAGGAAACAATCATATATGTAAAATTTGCACAAAGCGTAGAAATTTAAAACTCAAAGAAATGTAATGTATTATAAAAGCTCGCGTTTTTATTCATAACAAGGGATTTACTATATAGGCTAAGGATGAAGTAAATTTAGCTTTGGTAATTTGCATATTTTAATCTTTTATAAGCGGCAAATCAGTCCGTATTTTATTAATTATAGCGACGCACGAGCAGACAGACAGACAGTATCCATGGTCATCAATCTTAAAATCTGTCCAAGTATAATCAATGTTTCAGATGATTTACATTAGAGAGATGAAGACAGAGAAAGACATTATCTATTCTAACTGAATCTTTTGTGAGTTCATTTTTACTTAGAAGTTGAAAAAGAATGAAGGGAAGACTACTTTTAATGCATATAATATCCCTGGTGACGTGGTAGTAAATTCTTGATATACTCATTTTGTCCATTGGGTCACGAATGACAAGCCTAGCAGAATGTCTCACATAGTGTTAGATTTGAATTATTTGTGCATTGTTTGAAAGGGTTATTCTGGCGAAAATAATATATTTCATCCATTCAATGGTGTAGTTTCTAAAATCTTGTCGACTGATTTCGTTACTTTAAAATGTATTCCTCAGTTTGTAAATGAATAAATAATAAGATAAAACGTCTAATAAAATTCAAAGATATGTTTGCAAATATTCAATATATGGTATAAGCTAAAAGATAATTTTAGTTATGTTTTTTGCTATTTAAATAAAGAGTGTTCCTTTTGGTAATTTTAAAAATAAAAGAGACTATTTGTGGCTTCATGTGGAACAAAGTATACATCGTTCAACGGAGATGATCACTAGATCCATAGAGTACATAATACATAGAGGTTCGTCTCCAAGGTGATTGCTAGTTTTTTATCCAGTAACTTTTTGAGAAAGTTATAAATTATTTATTTCTACAAGTAAACAATATAAATACATAAATATTGCACATATTTTTGTTAATATTTTAGTATATTAAACTGCTAAAGAATTTGAATATGTGTACGATATACCATAGCATAATTAGAATGCTGATAATGCTGTGGTATATTATTTATATCCCAGAATCAATAGAATATTCAAATTGTATTCTACCACGACTGTTGTATCTACTGCTTGTATTTTAATTGTTGTATAAATAATCGTATATCCCTGTCAGAAATCATTTCTACACTTATGAATAACTGAAAATGGCTAATTCCAAAAAAAGACGTAGGCGCGGTCCCAGAAATTTATCACAACATGAAAATGCATAATTTTTTATAGAGGGCACAATTCAATATCATAATTTTAGGATCAGACCGATGAAACATGTCTCTAAGATTTTTATTAGGGCGTAAGTTTTCTTATACATAAACTGGAAAATAATATTTTCCTATAGTTCTATTTTCTGTAGAACAAGATTTCTTTCAAAAATATATTGATATATCTAAGTTTATTGATAGCTATAAGACACATTCGAAAGTATACATATATGTAGAAAAAAATATTACTACGTGCGGAATGCTATGACATAGTCATAGGTATAGTAGAAAATAAGTGGAAGCAGACTGCGTGAATTAGGTAGCAAAAGTGCAAGAAGGAGGAAGTGTCTGGAATTGCAAAACGATTTAAAAAAATCTGGAAAGATGCTAATTGTATAAATATGGCAAAAATTAACTACTGTAGCTTACCTGATGGTATTCTTCACTACTTCAAGTTTATCCGAAAATCTGTTTTATTTGTGGCCACCTATAATTGCTATTCTTTAAAATAGACTTATTGTTCGGCCTTCAATCATGCGTTTTCAGGTGTTTTGGCGTAGTAGAATACCGTCATAGCTAGGTCGGAGACAATAAATATTCATTGACCCCTACTAGCTATCGTACAGTATATCCCATGATCAGCTATGATAACCCGCTTATAATCAGTTAAATATTTCTCAAGAATTTAATATTGAAATCGTATATTTATAATTAAAACAATCAATAAATAAGCTTCCCGGGGAAATTCTCAAATAATTTCCCTCCATTCAATAGAATCAATAAATAACTTTCCCGGATAATACAATTTGAATATTCTACTGATCCTGGGATATAAATAATATACCGCAGCATTATCAGAATTCTCTCAGGAGAAAGAAGTTTACCTCGCTTCGCTTCGGGAAAATTCAGATTCTCCTTCGGGAATTCTAATAATGCTATGGTATATCATACACATAACTGTATATTATCTGGGGAAGTTATTTATTGATTCTATTGAATTGGGGAAAATTATTTGAGAATTTCCCGGGAATGTTATTTTTTTATTGTTTTAATTATAAATATACGATTTGAAAATTAAATTATTGAGAAAGATTTTACTGATTATAAGCGGGTTATCATATAGCTAATCATGGATATTATCACGGAATTATATATTTGATTCTATAAAGTTTTGTTTTAAAACGCGTATAATGAAGGGTGGCGTCATATTATTTGGAAGCTTTTTTACGTGTCATTTATTGTGACGAAAAACGATAAAAAATGCAGTGCGTATGGTTGTCATTGTTTATCGATTGCATCTTTCCTTTCATTTTAATTTTCTCTTTAATTCATTCACTCTCATTCCATTTTCGTTTTGGATCTATATGTTAGTTGAAGGGGACATTCCCTCGCAACGCCATCGTTTCTGTTTAATTAGGGTGTGACGTTACCTATAATCCTGTAGTGCATTAAAATTCAATCAGACTGTTTTGTTTCATGTATTCATGAAATTCCCCCAGGTTCATGAGAATCTACAGTATATGGATCTATATGATAGTTTAAGGTCATTAACAGTCTGGTTAAATTATACGGAAAAAATATGCACTATTCATTGTCTGGTAGTCAAAAAAGTAGTACATTCGTACACTAGCATTTTTGCGGATTACTAATAGCTAAAATAATGCGTTTACTTTTTATACACTCTGAGAGATAAAAATATATTGAAACTTTAAGTGTAGTTATTAATTTACTTCGAGTTGAACCTCTATGTACTAATTATTCTATGAGTAGATCAATTGACGTAGCAACCAAACATTTAAGGTGGAGATAAGAATTTTGGTAAAATTGAAAATCATTGTCAATAAATCAATAATGAGTCATCTAAAATAAAACTAATAGGAGCAAATAAAACAACCAATTGAACATCAGAATAATAGTATGTACTGTAGTGTTCGTTTCTGCAAAGGAGTCGAACTTTTTTAAAATGCTTCCAAGTTAACTGCAGGATGAGTATGTATAGTTTCGAGCGCTTTTGAATGCGTCTCAAATGTGTCTGCAGTGGCAGTGTCTGATCGACGTTTTGAAAGAGTTTACGTGGAATCAGTTCATAAATCTATGTAGAAATATTCATTGACAATCTAGCAAAACCGCCTCTATACGCTTCTCCGATGTAAGTTTTACCTACATTTATAAACGAGGTTTGTTCGTTTGTTTGGACACAGTGGGGTTGTTTCGAAATTGTCGGATTTTGACCAAATGCATCTGAAGTTGTTCAGGTGCGAACATCTATATACCTAGGATGGTCTGAGATACTTATGTTTGAGTGCAGGTATGGAAATCCGCATCTGAGGGGCATCTATGGAAAGTAGACGGATAGTCAGAGTAGAGCATTAAATTTACAGCGGAAGAGTATCTTTAACCTAGGAGTTAATCAGAAACTCGATGATCTCTTGAGAGCTGTGAGACAATGTGAATCAGTACAACGGAACGGAATTTAAATAGATGGTAAAAAGTGTTTTGTTATTTAAACACTTTAACTTTTTTATTTTACTTACTTGGTCAACGTATATATCTATTAAAAAAGAAATTTTATTTCTTATTCAATTACATGTGTTCCGAAGAGCACTAGAGAAGAAAGGGATACAGCGCACACATGAACCAGGAATAAGACATCAGGTGTAAGTGTCACCCGGCATCGAAATTTCGGTCTTTTTAATATAAACCCGACTGCAGGTACACCAGCTGTTTGTTTTACGTGGACCCACATTCAGAAATTTCACGCTGTGAAGTCTGGCGAGAATGGTGGCCATGTAATCGGACTGTTTCTTCCTTACCAGCGATGGATTGCTGAACATCTGATCCAATAAATCTCGCATCTGGCTCACCATTATTTAATGTGCAGGGTCGTGTATGGGGTCTGACGTTATACGTGGGTGGGTTACCTAGGTGTGTGGCGTCTTAGGGAATTCCCGTAACCTTGTCCCAGCTATAACGTGGCGGCCTCTGGTTGACTGACCCAGATGACGTACAACGTTCTGTTTGACTGATCTATTTATTACGTCACCAAATCTTTTTCAGGTGATCCTTAGAATGCGGAGCTATTACTACTTGTGCGCCATCTTTGTGCAAAAAACAAAATTTCCATTTTGGAACGCCTCCGTCTTCTGCAATATCGCGGTAACGCGTCGTTCTTTAGCTCTTCACAGTTTCATCGACAAAAAGAAAATATCGGTCCTATGGAATCGCCTGCCCGCATGCATTCAAGTTTAAGATGAAATCTGTTTGAATTGGAAACAAAGAAAAGGTTTAAATTAGTTTTGGGACACCTTGTAGTATATTTGAGACTAATTTCTATATTAACGTGGATTAATATCGAATAAACAACAAACCTGTCTGGCTAGATTTCTCATCTTTCCGGCGCCAGTATGCTGTGAAGCACACTTTAAACCCTATTTATAATTAGTCATCGAACAATTTGGCTCCTCGTGAAGATGTCGATCAATGAATTCGACAAATTAATTTCTCACACATCTAACATTCAATTTCCTATTAGTTAGCCACAGTCCTCTCCTCGCATCCCCTCCCCGGCTCTCTTTCTCGTCTCCACTTCCTTTCCCCTCCCCTAATTAATCTTTTTTCATACTCGACTCCCTTTTGTCTGCTTGTGGTGGTGTCATTAGAAAAATCCCTTTTCAGCTCATATGAAATAGAGATAGATATCGTCGATTTATTAAGATAGCAGCTTCCTACGCGCTTCAGCATTTCAAATTGCTTCCAAATCAGAGTAATTAGCTTGTTTACACGCGGCTTTATGGAGAACTGACTGTGACGCTATGCAACAATCAACTGAGGGATACCTGAAGGATGTGTCCGTTTACCTAAAGGACAACTATCTGGAACACGGCGATACCATTGCTGATTGGCAGGGACCTATAGGAGAACGGGGACCCGAGGCGCCTGGCCACCCCCACAAAGGATAGCCCAAGTATATTTGAGCCCACTCATATTTTATGCAAATATTTAATATTTTGGAAAAGAGAGATAAATCGCAGTAGGAGCAGTCAATGACAGGAGAGGAAACAGTGTAAAACAATGTTTTACAATTGAAGTAAAATAAATATATACCCAAGCAAATTTAAAGTTACGACAAAGGTTTACAGTAGAATACGATAAGTTATTGGCTAATTGCTATATTGTCAAATAACTTTAATCACAATAAATAAAAGAAATATTCGCGTCAAAAGTCATGCGGTAAGACCATGTTCAAGCACAATGGTACCCTCTGTCATTCTGAAGGCGAAGCCTCTATAAGCTCGAGGGAGTCTCCGAAAATTGTCTCAACTTTTATTAACAAATCATAATATAAAACTTTATATGTACAAATGATTAATTCTATACAATAATATATCATGACCTTATGATTTTGGAAACAGTGAAATTTTGTCTCATTTTTGTCAGTTATTCATTATTTTCCAAAACATATTACCATGTGAATTAGCCACCTATTTTTCTGGAATAAATCCACGAAACAAGTCTTAAAAATATCCATTATCAAATCCATTTACTGGTTATTCTGGTACACAGTTAATACTAACGCAATAGATCTGGAGATTTTTAAAGTCCTCAGTCACTGAACCAGTTACTTCCAGTTACACCAAGCCAGTGCTCGGTGCTCCATCAAAAATGTATCTCATTGTTTCAAAATTGTTCCCATGACTATACATACAGTAGTAAGCCTTATGGCTCTTTTCTAATCATTTAATTTTATTCCTCCTTGGAGCTGGAACTCCAAATTATAGGCATGGAAAAGCAAATCAATGTATATAATTGAATATCAGCCCACTTTTTAATCACGTAATCAAATAGTGCATATATTTGTTCGAGAGTTTTACAAAAATTTCAAATTATATATTTTACAATTTTTCTACTACTTATAAAGTGTAGGGACTGAGTAGTAAATAACCGTTTTTCATGAAGGACATGTTTTAGTTATTTAAATTAATGCCAATAAATAGAAAATAATTATCATGTCGTTAAAGATCAAAATCGCAAAAGCATACATCAATTTTTAAGAGTTGAACTTCTGTGTATCCTTACCCTATGGAGAAATCATCGCTTCTGATATACCTGACCAAACTCTGGTTCACAAATCCTTGCCCTATTTACCATATAGAAGCAACAGTGGGTGGTTGAACACGAATTACAGTAAATGAGGAAAATCGTAGTTTATAAATAGTGAAATGTACACTCTTCATTATTCAAATATTGCAATTCTGTTAATATTACATTCCTTTATTTACAGTACCGTAGGCTGTGGATATGTACAGTTCGTCAGTTTAAAGAACCTCCGGATGACTAACTCATTGTAATGTTCACACCCAGATTTGCCCATGTATCTTCGAATTACAATGTGACTTATGTGTACTATCTAAATTTCTCGGGAAACTTGACATGAACATAACTAAATCAAGTAGGCATACATTGAAGAATCCTCGGATCTCTATAAAAGAGTCTGTCTGTCAGTCTGAACGGATTTGTTGAATAGCTAAACCGTAGCAGTATCTTCCAAAGTCTAAATGTTTCTGGTTGAAATTTCAGTACAACACCTAGTGAAGAAAATGAACTATATAGAGAAAGAATATGGTTCTTCGAAATCTCGAGAATCGCACAAGAAACAGTTTTCTGATAAATTTAAATTATTCATAACTAATCTTGGCATTGGCGGATCCAGCCGTCGGTTTTTTTTGGGAGGGGGGCAAAAAGTTTCGAGGGGGTCTAGGTCAAAAAGGCGCATTTACCCCATAATTAGGCGCTTTCGCAAGGGGGGAGCACATTAACCCCTAAGAAAAATTTGCGCCTTTAAAAATATACGCCCTCTGCGTCTTCTTCCTAATTATGACTCTTCTTCGTTTTTTTTATTTTATGCACCCTCTGCACATTCTCCCTATTTATGCCCCTTCTCAATTTCTCTTTTTTTTCTCTGTCAACGTCTCCTTCGCTACACGAGCAATCTGGTAACATCCTTGCAGAATCAAAACAACAGCGTTGCAATGAATAAAGCCAATGAGGTCACGAAAACACGTTGACAGGGTTGCAGAAAGCTGGCTTGCGAATCCAAAGCAAATGACTGAATCAGTTAATGCTCCTCGATCAACTTAGTTTTCCTAGTCAGTGTGGTCGGCAAATTTGTCGCGATAACGTCGTTGCAGAAGGTCCAGAGGCGTACTACAAACGAACAGTGACCATACCTTTTCTTGACCATATACCATAGTCAGTGAAATGAAAAGTCAGTTTGGAAAGGTACAACTTGCTACTGCTGGAGCGTTTTTCCTATTTCTTGCCTTGACGAGAGGTGGTTGGAAGGTAAAACTGAAAGAGTGCTCATCTACACAACGACGATATCCCCTTATCCAGAATTGTCATTGAAAATATAAGAGCAGTAACAGAAGAGAAGAAGAGTAGAAATTTATATTATCAAGACACGAGGATAGCTAAGATATTTATAGCTAGTATTATAGTACGTATTTTTCCTTTCAATATTTCGCAAATGAATAATTCCAATGGTGCAGAGAGCAACTAGGAGGGCAATTTAAAGGAACTTTTCTTTGAGGAGCCTTACAAACCTCTCTACGCGCCGAAATTTTAAATTATCTAAAGGATTCGCCAGTTTCAAGAAAGGCGGATATAATCAATGGAACTAACATTAAATTTGCAAACAATTTGTTCAAATAAATGCTTGGATATTGGTTACGAAAAGACAAATAAGAAATCAGCCATTGTGACGCAATAGTGAAAGTAGACGAGAATATTCTGATCAAAGCACACCCACAAAATCACATGCCGAAGAATGGTATATGTTGGTCTCATATTTTTGAAATCTTGAAAGAGAATCTTGCGAGAATTGACCAGCAATAATTGGAGACGGAATTGGAGCTTTTTCGAGGTCCTCAAGCAATCGGAACAACGAAATCTTTGTCATCGAGAAAACATTATACGTCAATAAAATAGGATCGTATCTATGAAGATCCGGATAATGAAATATGCCCTTTCAAATGAATTAAAATACAACGGATTTTCTTCATTTTTGTACACGTCATTCTGAAATTAAAACCCAAATTCCCCGTCAGATTTTGTGTCAATCATTTAAATATTTGCAGAAATATTTCTGATTTTGTTTTATAATTTATGTACGAGATATTTTGTTATATTTATTGTTTAAGATTGATTTATCAACTAAAATTGTATGAAAGTTTTATAATAAAAATGTGAACGATAATGATGATATCTGAGCAAAGTCTGATAGCGGTGTGGGAAGGTGTGATGGGGGGTGGGGCAGAGTAGAAGGATCTCTGACTACTCATAAAGCATCACAGAGAAACAAAGAACGAAAGAATAGGTGGACCATTCTAGCGAAGGAATTTCACAGACAAGCTCAATTACGCCTCCAGATCAAATATTTTAATCTGACAATTCCATGTAGTAGATACAGTACATTAACTTTTCATTATTATGCCAGAATATTTTCGTTTTCTATAGGAAATATTCTGTTGATAGAGTCATTGAGTTGCTCAAAGCACTGCCAGCTCCGTTGTCTAAGATGGTAATCTAAATCTTCAAAAGAATGTCTCCTTTATTTGAATATTTTCTCATATGCACAAAAGGTTTGATTCACTTTTCACATTTTACATTTGGGCTACTAAGATTTCATTCTCTTGGTTTACCCTCTATTTATCATTCGCTTTCAATTTGCTTATTAAAATATCCCAGATGTTTCTAGAAACTCTGTTTTTTAACATATACAAAATATTATAGTTCAAATGAAGATGTTGGACTAATTTCACTTGTCGAAAATTAGCAGAGGATGGAAATGTATACCAGCTGCTAGAGATATTTTGAAAATTATTGTCTAGACTGTATATTAATATTTTTGGCTCTTCTTAAATTATTAGTAGTCATCTCCACTGTTATACTCTGATGAGTTGCAAACAAAATAAAAGCTACAGTATATGTCCCTTACAGGGTTAATGGAGGGCTGTCTCTGTGCCCATCATCCTCCTGCATCACATGTATTAAGGGACTTCCTAGGCTTGTTGATTGTTTGAGTATAGCCTAGGTCTGAATTAGGTTGTCCCGGGTAGTTCCATCCCGCACCTTCGCGAGTTTTGTATATATCAATTTATTATTATTCCTGTGTTCAGGACATCTAGCATAAAAAATCACTAGACAGCAGTCAAGTTCGGTGAATAACTGCTATAATATCAGATTACCAGACTTCCTTGTAATGACTGAGTCGCGACGATTTACAATTTTAATAATGGCTCTTCTAAACTTTTCGAAATCTGAGCCTTGATTAAAGCGGTGTGAGGGGCGAAAAGATTTCATTAGAGCGAGAAAATCAGAAGAAGAAGAAGAAAATAATCGTTGAAACTAACTGGAATGCGACAGAGACGAACGATCAGCCGGAGGAATCTCATTATTGATCTCATCTCAGTCTGATCATCTTTGACTGATTTCGTTTACTTCCCTGACATACCCTCTCGCCTATTCTCTAAAGAACAGTCGGCTGGGGTTTTGGGTGACCGGGTGGGCTTCGATAGCTAGGCTGCGCGTGTCTGGTAATTCCCAAACAAGGATAAAACTGTTTATGGCCACTTTACTTTTGGAAGACGTTATTTAGAGTTTGAGTATAGGCTCCTTTATCTTTTTATCTCTACCATTTTCTCTCCATAACACTTTTCTCTCAAACTTATCTCCCTAACGTCTCTCTCCATTCTGCTCTTTCTCTCTACCCCTCCCACCTCTTTCTTTCTAAACCGTCCACATCTCCTTTTTTCCTTCTCTCTTCTCTTTCGTTCTCCGTCTTTATCTTTTCTCAATCTTTTTGTACTCGTTCTCTCCATCTGACTCACTTGTTTGATGTCGGCCTCTCCCTCTCATTGACCAACTAGCGAAATGGATAGACTGTAGAACAGCTGCATATTTTTAAAAAGTACCTTTTAACAGACCAACTGCTGGTTAGGTTACCGCAAATCTATAGAAACACGTTGTCCCAACGCATTATTTCTCTTAAGTACCCCGATCTTGCTTTGACTTACTCTCTCACCCCTTACTTCTCGTCCATCTTGTACAACAGCCTTAGATAGCACCTAAAGTTCTGCAACAAAGTTGCAAACGAAGGGAACTATGCCGGAAGAAAAATCATAGAAGAAATCATTTACAAAAACAGAGACACGAAAAGCACTAACAAAATAATTAAATCGAAAAATAAGCGGGGGAAATTGAATACTTAGTGGTACAGCAACTGTAACGGAAACCGGGAGAGCCAGACTTATTGGCATAGAATAAAATAACGGAAACACATTCAAAACTGAAAAGGGTTTGCGGAGAGATGGCGAGATTACTGCCATGATCATATCAATTTTAGTATTTATAGGAAAAAATGCAACAAAGATGTCGACACAAAACCGAGATAGAGTGAGATAGAGTGATCAAATAGACGATGAAATTTTCACGTTTGAATTGGAAGTTGTTATAAAAGATTTTCAAATCGCAAAATTACTTTGGCATGACAGCATTATCGCTGCATTAATTCAAAGGGGATGATGTGATGCAACAATCAGTGTTTTACTCAAATTGTTTGACAAGATCTATGCAATTGTCAATAAACGGCGACTGTATTTCTTATTGATTCTAAACGAGTCTCATCAATGGGCAAGGTTTTGAAAATAATTAACAAAAAAATAAAAAGGATTACACAATAACACAAAAATGAATAATTGTTTTAAGGATCATTCAAGAAGCCAACATTAAGAGTAAAAATGTAGATTAATATCATTTAAGTTGGAGAGAGATCAGTTCACTTTATTATAATATTTCTATTACGTCATTGTACGTCATTGTGTTCAGTCTTTTCACGGTAGTTCAGTATCTTGCTTAAGTAATAACTGTATTGTACTGTATCCATCATTCGTTCTAAAATACTTAGGCAGGAACGTATATTTGGCAAGCTTGTTAGATATCCGTATGTTTGACTTGTATGTTATTATAATGTGTTGTGTTATTACTTATAATATTTTATGTTGTTGCTTCCAGATCAGACATTTTTGTTAGATAATAAACTCCTACACAAAAATAAGTCGTTCTTCTTCATCAGTCATAGTTTTTTCATGCGATTACATCGTTTTTTATTTGATGATATAGAAAAAATGCATTTTTCGTATTGTACGGTATGTTATGCTTTCGCGTATTAAGTTATATAGTCGATCATAAATTTAGATGAACTGATATGAATCGTCTTATTAATTATCAGTAAATTAAGAATAATGCAGGCTATCAAACTCTTTCCTTCTTTAACTTGTAGGGTTGAACAGAGTTCACAAAGTAATCGCTATACTCGTACGCTTGAAAATCCACTACAATTTTTTATATCAACCAATAAGATGAAACTTATCATGGATATGTTACTTAAATCACAATGCCAAATGGTATACTATTTACGACCAGTATAACATCAATGACAGTCGTTTTTTACGGGTCAGCTATAAACGATAAATAAGTCTATAAGAAACAGTTTCTCTGACCGTAAATTGTACTGAAAATACTGTTATGATGAGCGCCCTCTTGAATTTTATGCCCTATCAAACAGGACATTAGCCTTGTAGAAGCACGAAGCCTAAACTCAGCCAAAGTAATGAATTAACTAAAAAATACCCTTCTCAATATATAATTATACTAGCAGTAGGTACCCGCGTTGCTGGGCAATAGAATAGGGCACATGCCTAACCCTAACCCTGCCCAAGTATTTTGTTTTATGAGATTTTCTGTGAGAGGTTTCTTTCTGCCCGAAACGGCCATTTCACACCGTTTTTAGCCATCTTGACCTCAATCCTGACCCCTGGGCTTCGACCCGTAACTCGCCCCCCCCCGCTATGTTACCCGCAGGGTTGAGGGGGTCACCCATGCAAAGTTCCGGGTTACTGGCACCAACGGTCCGGCCGCCCACCCGGAACAAACAAACTCTGCCCAATAAAAACGGCGTTTTTAGCCTCCTTGACCTTGACCCCCACATCGGAGGATGCCCTCGCCCCCCTTTGTTACCCGTAGGGTTGAGGGGGTTAACCGTGCAAAGTTTGGGGTCGCTGGCACCAACGGTCCGGCTGCCTTCTGCCCGAAACGGTCATTTCACACCGTTTTCAGCCACCTTGACCTCGACCCTGACCCCCTGATTTTGACTCCGAACTCGGAGGTCGACCTTGCGCCTCTTATGTTATCCGCAGGACTGAGGGGGTTAACCATGGAAAGTTTGGGGTAGCTGGCACCACCGGCCTGCCGCCTTCTGCCCGAAACGGCAATTTCACACCGTTTTCAGCCTCCTTGACCTCGACTCTGATCTCTTGACCATGACCCCGACCTCGGAGGTCGACCTTGCTCCCTTGTTACCCGCAGGGCTGAGGGGGTTACCAATGCAAAGCTTCGGATCGCTGGCACCAACGGGTCGGTTGCCTTCTTCCCGAAATGACCATTTCACACCGTTTTTAGCCTCCTTGACCTCGACCCTGACCCCGACCTCGGAGACCGACCTCACCCCCCTATGTTACCCGCAGAGGTTGAGGAGGTCACTCATGTAAAATGTCGTGTTGCTGGCACCAACGGTCTGGCCGCCCACCCGAAACATACATACACACATACAGACAACTTGACATATTTATATAAGATTACGCACATCTGTCAAAACAGTTGCCTAGGCCTATATATTTTTTTAAATAATTCAGGTTTTCAATTCTAATGCACCTATCATGTAGAAAGTCACAAACATCTCCAAATCGATTTTGTCTAAATTCCTATTCGTTTAATACAAGTGTCCTCGGGCACGTGTACAAACAGAAGTGGAATTCATGTGATTTTGGATAAAATTCATTGATCCTAGGAATATATTTAAGTAACGAGTATTTTCCTTTCATCAGGAAAACACCTCTTCTAATGATGGTTGATGACATCAAAGGTTCTCAACCTTTTTTCCATGACCGCCCACAAAGTCCAAAACATTTTACAAAAACGTCCAACGTGAAACAATTGTCAGAAATTGTGAAAAGAACATAAAGTTTTAAAACCTATATAGTAGGGCCTTCACATTGGCACTAAGTTTCGTGCTATGTCAACCAACAGAGTCTTCGCCACAGTGCTGCAGTAATTGGGGCTGTGTTATGGGCCCTCTTCCCCATACTATAGCAACCTTAACTAACTAGGTGAATGTTAAATCACGCGATTAGCTACAGTATTAAACCTTTCTTGCGATGAACTTTTGGCAGGGC